>PVIH01003714.1:0-154633 GCA_004025045.1 Sigmodon hispidus
GTGGGTCACTTATGTATACAATCATATCATCTGCAAATAGAGATAGCTTCACTTCTTCTTTTCCCATTTGTATGCCCTTAATCTCTTTTCGTTCCCTTATTGCTTTAGCTAAAACTTCGAGAACTATATTGAATAGATAAGGGGAGAGAGGACATCCCTGTCTAGTTCCTGACTTTAGTGGGATTTCTTTGAGTTTTTTGGAGACCTTCCTCAATAAAGAGGAGAGAGCGGGAAAGGAGCCAGCTAGAGTCAACCACATAAATGTGTATGTGCACTCGCTAGTGCTCCCCAAAATGAGAACACACACACACAAGGAACCATGCAGGGGGAAAAAAGAGGGTGGAGTCCTAATCTAACTTTACTTCGGAGATTTCTGGGAGGTCAAGTTAAATGAGGCCTTTATAAGAGAGACTTGATGTGGGATGTTCGTCTCCCTACATAATGCCCTGTTCTGTCTCTGGGCTTTGAAGAGAGACTCTGTCAGAAAGAAGCAATCACCAAGATGTAGCTTCCAAGTCTTAAACAGTCTTCAGAACCTTGGGCCAAATAAAGTTTTCTTCCCTTTGTTTCTGTTTTTCTGAGACAGGGCATCTTTTTTTTTTTTTTTTTTTTTTTAAAGATTTATTTATTATGTATACAGTATACAGAAGAAGGTACCAGATGTCATTATAGATGGTTGTGAGCCACCATGTGGTTGCTGGGAATTGAACTCAGGACCTCTGGAAGAGCAGTCAGTGCTCTTAACCTCAGAGTCATCTCTCCAGCCTCGAGACAGGGCATCTTTATGAAGTCTAGGCTAGTCCTGAACTCGTTTGATCCTTTCACCCTCCTCATGCTGGTTTACAAGCATGGGCCGTCATACCCAGCACCTTTCTTCTTTATAAATCAGTCATTCTGAGATACTTGTTTATACCAACAACACATGAACTAATGCCCCTATTTTGGGGACAGAGTCTTGAGATGCAGCCCAGGTATGCAGTCAGGAGTGGTGACACGTATGTGTAATCTCAGCACTAAAGCAGTGATTTGAAGGTGTAGGGTAACGCTTCTTTTTTTGTTTTATTTTATGTGAATTGGTGTTTTGCCTGTATATATAACTGTGTAAGGGTGTCAGATCTTGGAAATTACAGACAGTTGTTAGCTTCCATGTGGATGCTGGGAATCGAACTCAGATCCTCCGGAGGGTAAGGCTTTTAAACTCCTTCCACTCATGATGTATTTTCATCCAAGAAATGACTAAATTTTGAAACAGAGTCTCTTTATGTAGCCCTGACTGTCCCAGAACTTGCTAGGTAAACCAAATAGCCTTGAACTCACAGAGATCCTCCTGTCTCTGCCTCCTGAGTGCTGAGATTAAAGTGTGTGCTACAATACCCAACTTATTCAAGAAATTTTTAAATGACCAAAGTATAAGCTATTTAAAATAAGTATCCAAATAAAACTTCTACTCATATTCATGAAAAAATTTTTAAATTGATTTTCTTTGGTATATATTTTTAATTATATACTTATTTGCTTATGTATTTACTTGCTTTCTTTTGAAACAGGGTCTTAGGTAACACAGCCTGGCTTATAAGTCACTGTGTAGTCACATGTGGTGCATGCCTTTGATCCCAGCATTTGGGACAGAGGGTGGCAGATCTTTGTGAGTTCAGGGTAGCCTGGTCTACAAAATGAGTTCCAGGACAGCCAGGAATTTAAAAAACAAAACAAAACAAAAACAACTAACCAAATACTCAAATAAATAAATAAGTCCCTGTGTATCCAAGGATGGCTCTCAACTCCTGATTCTCCTGCCTCTACCTCTCAAGTGCTAGGATTACAGACATGTGCTATCATGCCCAGCTAATTTCAACATTTATTAAAACTTAAAGTAGTTTGCATCTGAGACCCAGGGACCATTGAGGAAGACAGGGCAGAAAGAATATAAGAGCCAGCAGATGGGGAGGAGAGCTGTGAAATGCTTGTATTTTAAAAGTGGCGCAAAGGAGTCAAACCATACAGCAGGGTCCACGTAGGAGGCTTACTGAGTGGAAAAAGGGGCAGAACCAGTTCCTGGGGACAAGAGCAAAGGAAGAGAAAGAGAACGAGAATGCGCACAGGGGGTCCTCTCAATGGCTGCAGTTGATACATCCTGTCAGAACCGTAAGGGCAGGCCAGGACACATGCCTAAATGCTAACAATTCTGTAGATGGCAGGGCCATTGCACTCATCAACTCACCGCAAAAAACACTTACACAACATCAAGCAGTTAACATTCCATGAATGTGGGAGGGGCCCAGAAGCCCCATCCTTGGAAGGAGAGCAATTGTTGGTGCTGTAGGAGAGTCACTCATTTGTGGGAATATAGCCCAGTGGGTGGCCCCATACTCATGCACATATGGGTGACACTAATTTGACTCAGGGGTTATTAATATCACCCCAAAAGAAAAAAGAAAAAAAGACACTTAGGGCCTTTAGAGGCAGTTAAAGGGAAATAGTGGTGGATGGATATGATCAAAATACATTGTATAAATATGGAGGCTAGAGAGATGGTTCAGCTGTTAAAAGCTCTTGTTGCTTTTGCAGAGGACCTGGGTTCAATTCCCCACACCCGCATGGTGGTTTACAACCATATGTAACCGAAGTTTAATGGGATTCAGTGTTCTGACTCCAAGGGCACTAGGTACACACGTGGTGCACATAGGCAAAACACACATAAAATGAATAAATCTAATAAAATAATACATTATATAGTACGATGTATAAATGTATAGTATTTTCAAAGATTAAATAAAATATATTTTTTAAAAAACCAAACACACACAGAGTAAATGAAAACCTAACTAAAATCTCCTTTGTGGGCCTGGAGAGATGGCTCAGTGGTTAAGAGCACCCTCTGCTCTTCCAGAGAACCTGGGTTCAGTTCCCAGCACCCACATGGCAGCTAACAACTGTCTGTAGTTCCAGTTCCAGGCAAACACCAGGCAAATAAATAAATAAATAATAAATAAATAAATAAAGTTTAAAAAAAATAAAATAAAATAAAAAATAAAATCTCCTTTGCTTATGCTTTCCCCCTTTTGCTTTGTTCCCTTACTTTGTGTGTGGGGGTTTATGCTATAGCACACGTCTGCAGATCAGAGGACAATATGCACAAGTCTGTTCTCTCCTTTCCTTCACGTGGGACCCGAGACTGAATTTGGGTGTTGTATGAATCCTAATTAATCTTTTTTTTTTTTTTTTAACTTTTATTTATTTATTTGCCTTGGTGTTTGCCTGCAACTGGGAACTGGAACTACAGACAGTTGTTAGCTGCCATTTGGTTGCTGGGAATCCAACTCATGTCCTCTGGAAGAACAGTCAGTGCTCTTAACCGCTGAGCCATCTCTACAGCCCCAATTAATCTTATAATAAAAACACAGAGTCAGATATTAGGGCAAACGCTAAAAGAGCAGAGGAATAAGCCATAGCCACTCCTCACCTCCCCAACTTCCTCTGCTGAAATAAGAAGATGCTGCCTCCATGAATCCTCAGACTAAATGGGAAGCAAAGAAAACCACAAGGCCAGAATGGAAGGGGGGAGCAACTTTTGTCTCCTCTGGCTTTAAATTCCTTTCTCTGCCCAACCATATCACTTCCTTTCTTAAACTTCCTAGTACTGGGAGCAGAGGCAAGGGATCCCAAGTGCCGGGATTAAAAATGTGTGCCACTACTGCCTGCTCATTTCTCTTTTGGACTGAATTAATCTTGCATAGGCCAGTGTGGCCTGAACTCACAGAGATCCAGATGGATCTCTGCCTCTGCCTCCTGAGTGCTAAGATTTAAGGTGTCACCACTACCTGATGTCTATGGCTAACTCTGTGGCTGGCTCTGTTCTCTGATCTTCACACAATCTTTATTTGATACACAACATATCACTACAATTGGGTCTTAAGACTTGGAAGTTACCATTTGTTTTTTTTTCTTTTCTTCCTTTATTTTTCTCTCTCTTTATTTCCTTTCTCTCTCCCTCCTCTCTCTTTGGAGACAGGGTCTCTCTATTCAGCCCTGGTTGTCCTGGAATTTCTTATGAAGACCACACTGGCCTCAAACTCACAGAGATCCACCTGCCTCTGCCTCCCAAATGTTGGGATTAAAGGTATGAGATACCATGCACAGAGGTTTGATTTCTGGGGTGCATCTCATGTAGTTCAAGCTGGACAGGAAATCACTATGTAGCTGGAGTGACCTAAGCCTGGGGGGGGATATATTTATGTTTAGCCAAGCCCAGATATTTTGTTTGCTTTTATTTCTATTTGTTTTAAATTTTATTTTATTTATTATCGGATAGCACCTTGCTTAACAGCCCAGGGTAATCTTGAACTCACAATCCTCCTGTCTCAGCTTTCTGAATGATGGGATTATAGGTATGTCTCCACACTTACAACTCCCACTTACGCAGGGAAATTAGAGAGACAGGATCTAGACCAATTATCTACCAGTCAGTGACAACGTCACCAAACTTTCAAATGCTCCGCTGAGCCTTTTATCCATCCCTCCTTTTTCCTTCCTTCCTCCTCCTGTCCATTCTTCCCCTCTGCCCAGCACCTAGGAACAGAGGCATGCTGCTGAAAAATGAGAAATAGGACAAGTGTCACCTGGCCTTTGTTACTACGATGTGACTTTAGACTTTTCAGTGCTACATTGCTCAAAAACTCAATTTCAGGAGTCTGGGACCCACCGTGGCTCAGTAATTTCCGGGATTACAGACATCAGCCACCATAATTGGCTTCATTATGACCTTTTTTCTCTTCTCTTTTTTTCTTTATTTGTTTTTTGTTTTTCTAGACAGAGTGACAGGGTTTCTATGTGCAATAGTCCTGGGTGTCCTGGAACTCAATCTGTAGATCAAGCTGGCCTCCAGTTCACAGAGATCCACTTGACTTTAATCTTAGCACTGCCCAGATTTCATTCTGATCTTCAAAATACCAGAAACCAGGCTGGAGAGATGGCTCAGAGATTAAGAGCACTGACTGATCTTCCAGAGGTCCTGAGTTCAATTCCCAGCAACCACATGGTGGCTCACAATCATCTATAATGAAATCTAGTGCCCT
Source organism: Sigmodon hispidus (assembly GCA_004025045.1). Lineage (NCBI taxonomy): Eukaryota > Metazoa > Chordata > Mammalia > Rodentia > Cricetidae > Sigmodon > Sigmodon hispidus. Next base: position 5,076 of record PVIH01003714.1, read on the forward strand.
CTTCTGGTGTGCAGACATATATGCAGACAGAATACTATATACATAATACAAACAAACAAACAAAAATTCATACATATAAAATAAAAATAAATAAAATCTAACAAAAAACAAAGAAGATTTAACAATGGAACTCAAAATGTTCTATCACCCAGTGACAGCAAAGCCGTTGTATTTAACACACATACACACATCAGCATAACAGCCTAACACAGTCTCACATTTGTCATGATGCTTGTGTAAAGTTACTGCACTAAGTCAGGTCTAAATTTTGAATACACAATTATGTACAGTATATAACACTTGTTAATGACCATGGTATTGGTTTTCATATTTACTATACTTTGGCTTTTATTTATTAAACTATACTTCTTATAATGATCTTAGAGTGTATTTCAACTGGTCTCACTTTATTTTACTTTTATGTTTTTGTTTGTTTTGAGACAGTGTCTCATTTCACTGAGGCTGTTCTTCGACTCCAGTCTTGACCTCAAATGCTAAGCTTATAGGAGTACACCCACATAACCACACTCATCTTTTTTTTTTTAAACTTTATTTTATTTTATTTATTTTTTTATTTATTTGCCTTGGTGTTTGCCTGGAACTGGGAACTGGAACTACAGACAGTTGTGAGCTGCCATGTGGGTGCTGGGAATTGAACTCAGGACCTCTGGAAGAGCAGTCAGTGCCCTTAACCGATGAGCCATCTCTTCAGCCCCACCACACTCATCTTAAACAAAAGTATGCAGTGTGTATCATGTTGCACTGGATGCAATCTCATAGGTCTCACATTTACCCAGTTATAACTAAACCGGGAGGCCACATCAGCACTGTTGAGTTGGCTTAGCAGGGAAAGGTATTTGCTGCCAAGCCTGTGGAGCCCACAACCTGGAAGGGAAGAACTTCTTCCCAAAAGTTGTCCCCTGACTTCCACGTGTCTCGTGCATGTGCATGCTCACACATCCACAGTCAGACAATAAAAAAGAAAAGTCCATGTCAAATGACTGACCTATATCATCTGGGTTTGTGCAAATATACAATGTTTGAGTAAACATTTAACAATATTTCTCAGAAGTCATCCTCATTAACAAGTGACATGTGGTTATAGTTTATTTGACAAATATTTACCCAGGAACTAAAATATAATTCAGTCCATTTCTATTTTTCTCAGATAATTACATCACTATATTTCTTCAACCTTATTTCCTTCATTTATTTATTTATTTTTGTAATGAGAATAGAAGCAGTGTTATAGGGGCTCATGTAGCCTAGACTCTGCCTCCTAAGTGCTGGGATCATGAACATGTATCCATGCATCCTTTATTTCTTCTTTAAACTGATGTTTTGTTTGGCATTACCTGGGATCAAACCCAGGGCCTTCAGATGCTAGGCGGGAGTTCTACCACCAAGCTATTTACTGAATCCGCTTAAATTTCATTTAAACCCAATAAAATTGTTTTGGGGTAAGTTCTTCATCATTAAGGTAGAGAAATATCATCTATGTGATACATATACAGATATACTAAAACAAACAGCTCTTACAGCATCAGGATTTTTTACTTATTCCTTTCTAAGTGGTTTCTCTTCACCTTTAAGAATATTAGCCTTCCAATCACCTGTTCATTTCCCTAAGGAATTCTTAGCTAGGCAAGTATAAATTTGTACCTCCAAAGGGATGACTCTGAGGTGGAGCATCTCCAATCAGAGGTACAGAGAAAAAATATTTGTTTTCTTTAATGAAACACCTAAGGCACCTTGCCTGCTACCAGAGGTCAACTTTACATAGGCTTTGGCACTAACTCTTAGATCTAAGTGGATCAAATATCCACTTCCACTAAAACTTGATAAGGGGATTTCTGATTTCCTTGAGGTTTACCTTTGAGTAGGGGCTCTAAACTTGAGTCTTGCCTTGAAGTGAATCCACGAACCTGGTTCATGTTTATAGTGGTCTTTCAAAGAACACTTCTTCATCCTGGTGGTCATTTAGTGCCATTCAGCCTAAAGCCTAAACCCATAACTGGTGCTCCTTTCACAGAACATTGTTTATACTGGCAGATGCCTTCATGGCATAGCCTGTGTCTGACTTGGTCGTATGTGATAGCCATACTCTAGGAGAATACCCATTAGGAGGAAAGTTCAGTTCTTGTATCAATCGGTCCAGCTACAAAAGAAAGTTCAAAATAGACACAGAAACAACAGAAATCAACTTCACTACAATTTTTACAATGGAAGTAAAAACAGACAGGCTTCAGAGAAAATTCAAAAGCCCGTTCAAAAAAAAAAAAACAAAAAAAAAACAACAGCTGTGAAGAGACCAATTGACTTTCCTTTCCAATGCTTCTTTCTTTTCTTTTCTTTTCTTTTCTCTTCTTCTTCTTCTTCTTCTTCTTCTTCTTCTTCTTCTTCTTCTTCTTCTTTTTAAGTCTTGGCTGTCTTGGAACTCACTCTGTAGATGAGGGTGGCCTCAAACTCACGGAGATCTGTCTGCCTCTGGAGTGCTGGGATTAAAGGTGTGCGTGGAAATCTCTGAAAAATCTGTATTACCGGAGGGCCTAATGTATATTCACACATGTGTCAGTGTGTGTGCCTGTATATGAGATACGTGGGCCAGAAGAGGGAGTTGAATCATCTAGGGATGGAGTTAGAGGTGGCTCTTAATTGACCAAAGTGTGTGCTAGGAGCTGAACTAAAGTCCTCTGGAAGAACAGCAAATCCTCTTAATCTTGAACTTCTGATCCTCCTCCTTCCACCTCCAGAGAGCTAGGATTACAAGCCTATGTCATCATGTTGGGTTTACAAGGTGCTGGGATCAAACTCAGGGTTTCCTGCATGCTAGGTGACTACTCACCCTACCAACTGAGCTACATGCAGTCCTGGCCCTAAAATGCACTTACTTTATGTGTTTGGGTATTTTGCCTTCCCCTATGTCTGTGTTCCAACTGGTGCCTACAGAGGCCAGAAGAGGGCATCAGAGCTCTTGGAATGGAAGTTACAGTTGCGCCCACCTTGTGGGAGCTAGGTATTGAACCCAAGTCTTCCTTCTGTAAGAGCAGACAGTGCTCTTAACCATTGTTTTCGATTTTTGGAGATAAGGCTTTTCTGTGTAGCTTTTGCCATTCTGGAACTTGCTCTGTAGACCAGGCTACACTCAAAGTCACAGAGATCCCCCTGCCTCTGCTTTGGGGGGGGGGGTGCTGGGATCTAAGATGTGAGCCTCCATTGCCTGGCCTCTATGGTTAACTAGTGCTTAGCTTTGCCCTCTGATCTCTAGGCAAGCTTTATTTGTCAGAACGTAAACAAAGTATCACAGAACATTGTTCCTTCTGCCTCAGCCTCCCAGGCGGTGCTGAAATTACAGGCATGTACCACCATAACTGGCTTAGGGCAGCATTTTTTTATAGATCAACTTAATGGTGGAGAGGATTTACAAGTTAAGATGGCAAGAAAGTCATGTTATTTTCACAGTATGGAATATTCCTCTTCTTGTTTTTATATGGGGATTTTCAGATATATGGGAACATTCAAAACTGTTATGCTAATAAAATACAGGAACTGTATTATAATGAAGCAAATAACAGCTAGTAGCTGACTGCCATATTGGGGTCAGCTGGTTTTGGCAGGAGCTTGTTTTTCATGTCTGAGTAGTTACCTGCTGTCCTGTTGTAAGGCAGCTCTGCTGTTGCATCAGCCCCAAACAGCTGCCTCTGTATGCTGGCTGGTCGGCTTCAATGGTCGTCTTGCTTTGGGCCTCTGAAGGCATCAGGCAGGCATGTGGTGCACATCCATACATGCTGGAATTCACATACAAATGCAAAATGAAAATAAACCTTTAAAACAAAACAAACTCTCCGAAAACGAAGATAGGAGAGGAAAAGAAGAGAGGAAAGGGGAGAGGAAGGGAAATAAAAAAGAGTAGAGTTATCACTGAGGCAGAGAGGATCATGCTTAGAGCACAGTTGGACACCAAGATATTCAAACGCTAACCTAAGAGTTATGGAGTCCCTGGCAGGGTAATGGGCAGGGCACTGTACTGGGAAACAGTCTTGTTTTTTGGTGGCAGGTGTAACTGCTCTTAAGTGCCCAAACTGTGCCCACAAGCCAAATTATAGCTTTGGTTCTGAGATATTCTTGACTAACTTAAATAATTTTTCCTAAGCAGGTAAGAAGAAAAAAAGGAGGGGCTGGAGAGACGGTTCAGCGGTTAAGAGCACCGTCTGCTCTTCCAGAGGATCCGGGTTCGATTCCCAGCACCCACGTGGCAGCTAACAACTGTCTGTAGTTCCAGTTCCAGGTAAACACCAAGGCAAATAAATAAAGTTTAAAAAAAAATAGTTTAAAAAAAAAAAAAAGAAAACAAGGACAAGAGATGCATACAGAGAAATTCAGGGAAGGCAGGGAAGAAGTGGGAGGGGTGGCTGAAAGGCAGAGAGAAGAATTGCTTTTCAGCCTTTTGGTCAAGATCAAATGGAGAGGATTTTCCAAAGGCCAGAGTTACCCCCTCCTCCAGCAATGCCATTTACTGCCAGTTCCTTGACTCTCTCTCCTGTTTCAGACAACTGATTCTGCCAATAACACCCATCCCATTACTGTTGTTCCTTCTATTCTTGACTGTGACTTGTCAGCCACCCCAAAGCCCTCACAGCACAAAGGAACCCTCAGCATCTAGCCAGAGACCATGGTGTTTTCTTAGGGCATAACACAATTCTGCTTTTGAGAGCCAAAAAGATTAAGGGTTAGAAGCAAATAAAAAAGCAGCCTGACCCCACAAAAACTTACTTGGCCCTCTAGGAATCCGCATCATGGCTCCTGTATAGCTCAAGGTATCTCAGAAGCCGTCAGTGGTATCATCCAGATCCTTTACTGGGACTAGGATCATCAAAGGACAAAATTACAACAACTTTGTTAAAGATCCTATGACTTTGTGATTTCTTGTAAGCTTGACTTAGTGATTGGGCAGGCTCCAATCTATAGAATAAAATTACACCCCCATTGATCAATTGCAGGGTTTTGAGCTTAGCTTTATTTTGTTTTGCTTAAGGCAGGGTCTTACTCTGTAGCCTAGATAAATTACATTTATTTGAATGAGAATTATTTCAAAGAGTCTTTTTGTCACTTGTCATGGAAACGCCTATCAGCCTATAATCCCAGAACTCCCCGGCACACTTCCAGGCCAATAGTATAGCAAGATACTATCTTAGAAAAGCAAGCATACCTAGGTATGGGGCTCACACTTATAAAGATACAACACTTGAGAGTCTGAGGCCAGAGGATTACCAAGAGTTCAAAGCCAACCTGGACCATACAAGGGGACTAAGGTCAGTCAGTGTTACAGAGTAAGAACCTGTCTCAATTAATAACAACAATAATAAAAGCTGACATCTTGTCAATATGAGACATTGTTTAGTGAACTGAAAGAATATGAATATGAAAGAATATATCATAGGGGACAGGTGATCTGCCTGACACAGGCACGTGCCGCATGGCAACCATAGTTCTTAGGGGCAAGAGGGGCCCCTGGGGGATGAAGCCCAGTGGCAGAGTGCTTTCCTAGTATGTGTAAAGCCTCAGGTTCATCCCAAGTGCTGGAGTGCCGGGATTAGGGGGTGACTGGAGTGATGTCTCACTTGGTAAGGTGCTTCTGCAGAGCAAGAACCCATATAAAAGCAGGCCCAGCAGAGCACATCTGTAACCCAACACTGGGTGGCAGATACAGGTGGATCCTGAAGCCTGGTGGCCAGCCAGCCTGCTCAAACTCTGGGTGGTGCCGCATGCCTTTGATTCTGGCACTCAGGAGACAAAGATAGGCAAATCTCTGTGGGTGAGTTCGAAGATAGCCTGGTCTACAGAGAGTTCTGGGAGAGCCAGAGAAACCCTGTCTCAAAAAACATAACTAAAACTAAAACTAAACAAAACAAACAAACAAAAAAACCCCATTAGGTGCAGTAAGAGACCTTATCTCAGAAATATAAGTGAAGATCTTAGAGGCTGGCCTCTGGCTTACACATGTATACACGTGTACATACTTCCATGTGTATTTATACACACTCATATGAGCATGTGCATATACATATACTGAATACACACAAACTTGAGAGGAGAGATGAGAGAGGTAGAAGAAGAAAAGAAAAAAAAAAAAAAAAAAGAATTCAAGAATAGCCTGAGCTACAGAGTGAGTTCAAAACCAGGCTGGGCAACTTTGTGAGCCCTGTCTCAAAATAAAAAGTAAAAAGGCAGATAGGGTAGAGTCCTTGAGAGGTTAAAACGTAATTACTAGGCATGGTGTTGTTTTTAATTCAACACTCAGGAGACAGAGGCACTTAGATCTTTTGAGTTTGAAGCCAACCTGGTTTTAGGACAGCCAGGGCTACATAGAGACCCTGTCTTAAAACAAATAAACAAATCGGTTCTCCTGGTGCTCATTTCCGGAGCTCCTAAATGTTAAACTAACTTTGAAACACCTTGGATGTAGCCAGGCAGCATTAGCACATACCTTTAAAGCTAGCACTTGCGAGGCATAAGCAGGTGGATCTCTGCGAGCTGGAGGCCAACCTGATCTACAGAGTAAGTTCCAGCACAGCCAGAGCTATGCAAAGAAACCCTGTCTTTAAAAATCAAAAACCAAACCAAGCCACCCTGCACGTCCTACTATGCTTTAAGCACAGCCCTCCTTATTGCAGTAGTGACTTTTTACCCTGGTTTCCCCTTCATTCTCCTCTCCCTTCTCCCTCAGTCCTCCGTACTCAGTTTTTTGTTTTTTGGGGGGTGTTTTAAAGATTTATTCTTATTTTATGTGAGTGACTGTATGTACTTATGTGCACCATGTGCAAGCTTAGTGCTATCAGGGACTTACATGGGCATTAGATCTAGTTTCTGCTTTGTTCTACTTGTGATTAGGTCTCATGAAGCTCCAGTTAACATAGGCACTATGTAGCCCAAGCTGCTCTTCCAGTTGCAGCAATATTCCTGCTCCAGCCTTTCAAGTACTACACCAAACTTACTTTTTTTTTTTTTTTTTTTTAAAGATTTATTTACTATGTATACAGTATACAGAAGAGGACACCAGATGTCGTCATAGATGGTTGTGAGCCACCATGTGGTTGCTGGGAATTGAACTCAGGACCTCCAGAAGAACAGTCAGTGCTCTTAACCTCTGAGCCATCTCTCCAGCCCCAAACTTACCTTTTTAACTTTGTATTTTCAGACAGTCTCACAACGTTGCCAAGGCTTGTTTTGAACTCATTCTGTAACTCAGGCTGCTCTATAATTCTTGCCCTTCTTTCCTTTTGCCTTTCTCTCTTCTTTTCTCTGTTTGTGTGTGGTACACGTACATGTCCATATGAGTGTGTACATATTTATGTACAGGAGTACATGCATGTGTAAGGCAAAGATCAACTTCCCATGTTTTCACTTGTTTTTCTGAGATAAGGTCTCTCTCTGAACCTGGAGCTTGCAGATTCAGGGAAGCTGGCTGGTCAATAAGCTTCAGAGATGTACCTGTATCAGCTCCCTCTCATATACATACATCTAAGCATATATTCTATGTACAAAATGGTATCTAGTGGTATCTGCATCCTACATATTACTAACCACAATTTATTGGGTTACTTGTAGAATTTGAATAAAGGGTTATCTATAGGAGTATGAGAGATCCCAGCAGGACTGTCCAATAGAAACTTGTTACAGTAGGAAGTTCTGATTTTGTATTGTTCAATATACTAATCACTAATCATCATCTTATACAAATAATGCCTTTTCTTTTCTTTTTTGGCTTGTCAAGACAGGGTTTCTCTGTGTATCCCTAGTTGTCCTGGAATTCACTCTGTAGACCAGGTTGGCCTCAAATTCAGAGATCTGCCTATAGACAAATTTTTCTTTCGGTTGCCAGCTCACACAAAAAATGACAGAGACTTATTATTAATTATGAAAGCATGGTCTTAGCTTAGGCTCATTTCTAACTGGCCTTTATAACTTAAATTAGCTCATTTTTAAAAAATTTATGTTCTTCCACATACCCATTACCTCATGTCCATTTTATCCATCCTGCTTCCTCTGTGTCTGGCTGGTAACTCTGCCTTTCTTCTTTCCAGAGCTCTCTGTCCGGAAGTCCTGTCTATACTTCCTGCCTAGCTATTGGCCATTTACCTTTTTATTAAACCAATAACAACGACATATATTCACATAATGTAAAGGAATATCCCACAACATTTCTCCCTTTTTGCCTAAATAAAAAAGTTTTAACTCTAACACAGTAAAATTATATATAGTAAGAACAGTTGTCTGGAAAGAATTACATTCACAATGTTGTCCGTTTGGAGTTAGCAAATTTAGAGAGAATACTCCATTAACTATCCTATCTTAGTCCAAAGTTTCATGCCTAAACCCTTTTAGACCTTAAAATATTTTTTAAATAAACAATTTGAGAGTTTATGTTTCTCAATCTTAAAAACTTTACATCTCTTATGTAAATTTCTTTTTGAATTTGGTAACAAGGAAAACTGTAAACTATAACTATCTAATCTTCAATACCCATCAGAGACCCAAGAAGGATACAATGTTATTTGAGTGAACAGGAAGTACAGAGAAAGCAACTTCCAAAACTATAGAAACAATAGAGACAGCTGGCTGCCCCAGGGTTCCTCTGTAATGTTGGGTTATCCATCTACAGCCTACAGGCCTAGAATATATGACAGATGTTTCTGTGAAACAGAAATTTGAAGGACTGCCCCATCTTGTCTTGGCAAAGTTTGGCAGTCACTTTGTTTTGTGTACTGTTGGTCCAGTTTGGACAGCATACTGTCAGCAATTGATGCAAGGGTAGTTTCTTGCCCAGTGGCTAGCTTTTGCTACAAAGAAAGCAAACTCCACCTGGAGTTTCTTTGATAATCATTATCTTTCTTTGAAGTAGATTGGTCCTGCCAGGAGCAGAGGTATCTCACTGTCATGAAAAGCCTTATGTTATTAAAACATTTTAAATGCCATATTCTTTAGGTCTTTGAAGATCATCTATCTAAAATATATCTCTATATGATTGTGAAAACATACATGACTATAAATTTGATTGTTATAGATGACTATTAACCTGTATTTTTTTATTACCCTAAATAGCTTTCAAGGACTAAAATTTTACATTATGCTTTTAAATGAGCTACATGAGTACAATATCTTAAACAAAAATAGAAACATATACAGTATAACTAAAATAACACTAAATTTGTATCAATATTAAAAAATTCATACTAATGTAACAATCTATCCTTTTGTCTCATTTCTTTTTTTTTTAAAGATTTATTTATTATGTATACAGTATACAGAAGAGGGTATGAGATGTCATTATAGATGGTTGTGAGCCACCATGTGGTTGCTAGGAATTGAACTCAGGACCTCTGGAAGAACAGTCAGTGCTCTTAACCTCTGAGCCATCTCTCCAGCCCTTGTTTCATCATTTTTATATCCCCCTTTTTTTCTCTTCAGAAAGAGATCCTTGAATCTAATCTTTGTTCAGTTTTTTTCTAACCATGACCAGTAACAATTTGTAACTCCCCCCCCCAAACAATGACAAACATCCATAACCCACCAAATGACTAAAATAACCCACCTCATCTCTTGAAAATGTGGGTGTTGTATTCTCTAGATTGCTTCCTGTGGTCTGGAGGCACTGGCATCTTTGCCAGACCCTTAGAAAATTAGGATAATGGCCAAAAATTAAGATAAGCTAGAACTGTCTGTGAGCCTTAAAGCTTTTCTATATGCAGAACTCGGAAGAAACTGCAACAGAGGCACTCTGAGAAGCTAGATCATCTGGTCCATTTATTTTCATTGGTGTCCAGGAGTATAAAATATGCAGTGTGCACAAGTCCATTAAAGACTTGTTGTTCTGTGTTTGAGCAGGTAAAGGGCATCTGTCAACTTTCTAAATCCATTTTACTGTATAACCAAACTGTAATATAAGTCTCTCTCCATCCATATGAAAAGATGGCATGAAATAACAAGTCATGAGGACTCTGTAGCCAACAAGATTTATCATGTCTTATCCAGTCTCAGAGTTGTTCCAATGTCCAGGGATTGGCATGTACATCACATGTCTTGTAGTCTTTCTTGGCTTTTTCTCTTATGTCTGTAGTCAAGATCTTTAGGATGTCTCTTTCTCTGTGGTAATATATATTTGGTGAAATTAATCTGGAATATCAGAGTCAACCACAGAGTCAAACCAGTCAGTGGTGGTGCATGTTGGTTAGTCTCAGCACTTGGGAGGCAGAGGCAGAGGGCTCTCTGTGAGTTCAATGCCAGCCTGGTCTGCAAAGCAAGTTCCAGGATAGCCAGGACTGTTACACAGAAAAACCTGTCTCAAAAATACAAAAACAAACAAACAAAAAGGCTGGAAAAGATGGCTCTATCCTCTGATACTGGCTTGGCTCTGTGGTTGACTCTGACATTCCAGATTAATTTTTTTTATTATTAAAGATTTATTCATTTATTGTGTATACAGTATACAGAAGAGGATACCAGATGTCATTATAGATGGTTGTGAGCCACCATGTGGTTGGTGGGAATTGAACTCAGGACCTCTGGAATAACAGCCAGTGCTCTTAACCTCTGAGCCACCTCTCCAGCCCCAGATTAATTTTATTAAATATATATCACCACATCACTCAGTCAAATCTGATCTCTACTAGCTTTTCATTTCCTGTGGAAACAAAAGCACAACCTCTCCCCAAATGCAAAACATTTTTTATTATCAACTTCCATTCTGAAGCCAAGACATCCCTAAAGTATTTAGGCTGGTTTAATTCAACAGTCCTTCCACAATTTAATGTTGCTCAGCAGCTGTCATTTTCTGCTTATCAGTATTCATAAATTTTAAAGTTAACACAATACCATTCAGGATCCAGACTGTGCATTTTTCATCTTTACATAGCATATCTTTTTATATTATTTTATTTTTAAAGACTTTATTATTTATAAACTATTTTTCTATAGTCTATACCCACTTTTTCTTTTTTAAGCCTACACACATTTTTTAAAATACGCTGTAACCTGTTTAGTTTTTTTTTTTTTTTTCAATCTGGATCTGTCTTTACTGAGTATCTGCAGCATTCTCTGATCGAGTGAGACAAAATTTAAACTGCTGTCAGCCACCTGCATGGCTCAGCTTTGTGCATGACACATGGTTTCAGCTCATAGGCAGTCTCTGTATGCCAAGCCTACTTGAGAGACTTGGTTACCAGAAAGCTGAGTTTGTCTCTGTGTTTTGAACTTTTTTTTTTTTTTTTTAAAGTGTTCCCAGGCCTTATGTGGATATATGTGGCTTGACTTTGATGCCATGTGTAGATGAATTTTTTTTGGAGGGGTCTCCAACTCACAAAAAAGATAGAGCCGTATTAATTATGAAAGCTTGGCCTTAGGTTAGGCTTGTTTCTATAGCTCTTATAACTTAAATTAACCCATATTTTAAAATCTACATTCTTCATGTCCTGTTACCTCATCTCCACTGTGTTTATCCCACTTCCTCTGCCTTTCATCTTCCCAGAGCTCTCTCCAGAAGTCCTGCCTATACCTCCTGCCTGACTATTGGCAAGTTGGCTTGTTATTAAACCAGTCACAGACACACATCTTCACACACTGTAAAGCAATATTCCACAACATCTGCCTGCCTCTGCCTCATGAGTGCTGGGATTGAAATTGTGCACTATCACTGCTAGGTGAAATAATGACCTTTAATTTAATAAAAAAAAATTTCTAGGCAGTGGTGGTGTACACCTTATAATCCCAGTGTTTAGGGGGCAAAGGCAGGTAGATGTCTGTGAGTTCAAGGCCAGCCTGGTCTACAGAGCAAGTTCCAGGACAACCAGGGATACACAAAGAAATCCTATCTCAAAAAATTTTTTTTCGAGAGAGACAGTATGTCACTATTTTGCTCAATTAGTCCCTGAACTTCTAGACTCAAAGAATTCCTCTGTCTCAGGCTCCTTCAGCAGCCTGAACTACAAAATGCTTTACTGATTATTTTAATATGTTTTATTATAAAGTGCTGGGGATGACAGTTGATACAGTGCTTCTCTAATATGCCCAGCACCACATAAAAGCAAGACTGGTGACCTAGGCCTATGATCCATCACTCTATAGACCTCAGCAAGAGTGTCAGAAGCTCAGTCACCCTAACCCTACACATCTAATTCAAGGCCAACCAGGTCTACCCAAGTCTTTAATTCAAAAGACAAAAAAAAGTCAGGGGAAAGGAAAGAATAAAAAAATAGTTTATCTTCTACCTACCAGTCCTGTGTGTGTATTATATGAATGTACACTTATATGTACCCAATGAATTTCATCAGGGCTACCTAGAAGAGCACAGATGAGGGACTGTTCATAGGAGCAAGGTCAACTTATTTGTGCCCCTGCTACTGTAGCAAACGTCTGTTTCCCCTGGAGAACATTAATTACCTATACAGATCTTAGGGAAGAATGTGGCTTTGGGAACATCCTTCCCTGAAACAGGATGATTTGAGCTCAGTGGTTTAGGACTTATCTCCAGGAGAAAGGAGGGGGCCAATGCAGTGATTCATGCCTTTGACCCCAGCGCTCAGGATGCTGAGGCAGACTTGCAGGGAGTTTGAGGATTACTTGGAATATAGAGTCAATTTCAGGCCAGTCTGAGCTAGAGTGAGATTCTGTCTCAAAAAAACAAAACCAAGCTAGGCATGTCTGAAGATACCTTTAATTCCAGGACTTGAGAGGCAGAGGTAGGCAGATCTCTTGAGTTTGAGGCCAGCCAGGGCTACATAGTGAGTTCCAGGACAGCAAGGGCTACACAGAGAAACCCTGTTTTTTGGGGGGAGGGTGGGGGAGTAGAGAGAGAAAGAAAGAAAGAACCCTGTAGGCTCACATATTTGAGAGAATGGCACTATTTGACTATTTGAAAGGATTAGGAGGTGTGGCCTTGTTGGAGAAAGTGTATCAGTGTATCTCTGTTACAGGTGGGCTTTGATTTCAAAATTTCAAAATTCCAGGCCAGGCCCGGTGTCTCCCTTCTGCCTGCCATGCCTGCTTCCTTGCTTCTGGACATGATGATAATGGACTAAGACTCTGAAACTGTAAGCAAGCCCCTAATTAAATGTTTTGTTTTTTAAGAATTGCCTTGCTCATGGTGTTACTTCACACCAGTAGAACAAATGCTAAAACAAACAGTAACACAGTAATACATTGTTTAAGTTTATATTTTACCAGAACAGAGGAAAACATTAAATAACAGTTGCTGGGCATAATGATACACAAGGATGCCTATCTGCAATCCCAATACTCCAGAGGTAGAGACAGGATTGAGAAGCCAGCCTAGAATTTACTCAGTTTTATATATATATAAATATATGGTAGAACCATGCCTCAAACAAACAATGCAAACATTTTTTTTCCACATTTTTATTCTTTAGGTCTCCTAAACCTAACTCAGCCTCCCAAGTACAGAGACCACATACATATCCAAGGAGATCTGCCTCCTCTTTGCCTCAGGTGTTACCCAGCTGGTCTAGAAGTCTTGAGCTCAAGAAATCCTCTTGCCTTAGTCTCTTGAATAGCTGCATCTATTAGCCAGTTAAAACCCAAGTGTTGTATGATATTTTGTTTGTGTTCTGACAAATAAAGCTTGCCTGGAGATCAGAGGGCAGAGCTAACACTAGTTAACCATAGAGGTCATGCAAAGTTGGCACACATGTTTAATCTCAGCACTTGGGAGGAGGAAACAGGAAGATCAGGAGTTCAAGGCCACCCTGGGCTACACAAGATTGAACCAGTTTAAACGAGAAATAGAGCCAGAGCCAGGCAGTGGCAGCCCAGGTCTTTAATTCTAGCATGTCCGAGGCAAAAACCTTTCATATGCTTGGATTAAAGGCCTCTGCCACAGGATCCCACAGGATCCTGCCATTTGGTCTGAGATTTTGTTCAGGTAAGAAGCCTTTGGTGGTTGGCTGCTGCTCTGCTTCTCTCTGGTTTTTCCGGATTTTTATTGACTAGACTAATTAGATTCACCTTTCAGGCCACCATTTTAAAGAACATTGGATAAATTCAACCACCACCAGTTTATCATCATCATCATCATCATCACTTTGACAGGGTTTCTCTGTGCTTATAGCCCTCTCTCTGTAGAGCAGGCTGGCCTCAAACTCAGAGATCCGCCTGCTTCTGCCTTGAAAGTGCTGGGATTAAGGGAGTGCGCCACCATCAACCTGCTTATTTTTAGTTCATTTCCTGAAATTATTTACGTAGTGTCCAGATTCACTCGCTTTCAGTAATTTACCTAAGGTTGCTCAAATATTGCTTCACTGATTTTTTTTTTCCTCTGGCAATCCTTTCTTTTGGGTGAAAGAAAAAGTTAGGCTTGGGGGTATTTACAATTTAAAAACAAAACAAAACAACAACAACAAAACCCCGAGGTCTCACAAATTCACACGACTCACTCATGTATTTGTAAATCTGTAAGACCCCCCCCACTCCCTTTGTTTTCTCTGCATTTCACTATCAGAAACCCCGACCTATGTTTTCAGCTTATACCCAGAAACCATAGCTTGAGAGGGTCCCCAAACTAATTTCCAATTTGTTAGGAGTCTGAGGTCGTAGGGTGCGACCTCGCGCGAAGACACGAGCCGCCCACGTTGTGCCCCGTAGTAAAACTTTGCCTCGGCTTCCAGGGCTACGTTTGGAAGAGAAACCACCAATTTCTCCGAAAAATGAACTATTTTCCAACCCGTCCACTTCACGTCCCCAGCAGCCAAGCCTCCAAGAGCTCCGAAATCCGTACGGGCTGCAAGCGTCACAGGCCAGCGACTCCCGGGGTCCGCTTCCCGCCACCGGGGCTCCTCCTCCTCCTCCTCCTCCGCGCGCCCGCTCAGCTGCGGGCCTCCCGGAGGCGCTCGCGCCGCCAGGTCTTGGCGCCAAACGGGTGGCGGCGCTGTCTACCCGGCGCGCGGCCGCGTCGGGCCCGAGGGAGGCGGGGGCTCGGCCGGCGGAAGAAGGGGCGGGAGCGAGGCGCGGGGTGCTCTCGCGTGCTCTCGCGCCGCTCGCGTCGACGGGGGCCCCGGGTGTGCGCGAGGCTCCGAACTGCGCGGGGCACGGGCAGCCGGGAGCGCGCCGCGGCGAGAAGGGTGTCGGGTGCGGGTGGGCGCGAGGTGCGTGCGTGCGTGCCTGCGTGCGTGCGGGCGGGCGGGCGCAGGGGGCGCGCGCGCGGGCTCCCGGAGGAGTCGCGCCCGAGGCTGCGCTTCCTCAGCCCGACGGAGAGCGGCAGTGTCGCCCCGGCCGGTGCACGCTCGGCCCGCGTCTCCCCCCCGCGGCGGCTGCTCCTCGGCACCGCCAGCCCCAGCGCCGCTCCGGGGCGGGCGGGCGGCGGCAGCGGCGGGACCCGCGGAGCCGCTTTGTGTGCAGGCCGACGAGGGGCGGCGGCGGCAGCGGCACAACCACCTGACAGAGGCCCGGCGCTCGCTGCACCGTCCGCCCGCATGAGGAGGAGGTAAAGCGGCGGCCAGGCTCGCGCCCTCGGCGGCGGCGGCGAGGGAGGGACGGAAGGGGAGACCGCAAGGGAGGGCGCGCGCCGAGGCCCGGCGGGGTTGTCCGGAGCAGCCGCTCAGGTCTCGGCGGTGCCGGGTGGCTCTGGGCGGCCGAGGGGCGGGAGACGCCGCCGGGCTCGGTTGCTGAAGTTAGGGAACAAAATGTGAAGTGCGGAGCCGCGTCCTCCGCTTCCTGGCGCGGGGCTCGGGCCGCGGGCGGCTGGCGGGGGTGGCGGGCTTGCTGGGGAGGGGCGGCCGCGCGGCAGGGACGCCGGGGGACCGGGGTTCGGCGCGGCCACGGCGTTCTGCTCCCGGGCGCCGGCGCCGCGCGTGGGTCCTCTTGGGTACCTAGTTTTGCGGCCTAAGCTGAACCCTCTAGGCCTCGCGTCTCCTTTCCCGGAGCGGACCGGCCAGATGGGTACCCGGTCGCTTCTCCTGGGCCGAGCTGGGGCCTTTGGGTCCTCGCTGGTCCCTCGAGGCCACCTAACTTCCGACCTAGGTGCTCGGGGGTGCATTTCATTGTGAAAAGAGGGCTAGGAAACTCCGGGCGCTGTTCGGCACCTCCCGCGGCCGCGGCGGCTGCAGCCCAGAGCCGGGTGCTTGCGGGGCTGGAGCGGGTGGCGGCGGCGGGTGCCTAGCGGGATCAGAGTCCCAGGGAAGGAGCGAGTGGCGGGGGTCCCCGACCTTTGGGGAAGAAAGGGCTCTTCCCAGATTAGAGATTTTTGAAATGAAAAAGAGGTTACAAAGTCGCCCCTTTCCCGCTGAACTTTGATTTTCTGACCGATAGAGGCCGGTAGAGGACTGTGGAAGAAAAGTTATCCCCCAGGATGGACTTCTCGCAGCCTAAGCCTGCCGCTGCCCTCTGTGGCGTCGTGAGTGCGGACGGGAAGATCGCTTACCCTCCGGGAGTAAAGGAAATCACCGACAAGATCACCACCGATGAAATGATCAAACGTCTGAAGGTAAGAGTTGGAGTCGATGATCTTCACCCCGCATGGCTTTCTGACTCTCGTGGACTACTCAGCCGGGCCTTTGGAATTTTTAGTTCTCAGTTTTAAAAGATAGCTTATCGTCTTCTCTCTTGAAAGTATTGTTCTAACTTGGAGACATCTTTAGTTCTGAAAGGATATAAGTATCATGGGAAATTTAAAAGGAGTGTGGTTATTTTCTATCAAGTTTAATTACTTCCCTTCTCCTTGTGATCCATTTCATTTAGTGAATTTTGTTTAAGTGTCTTGTACCCTTACCCCGAAAGGTTACCGTTTTCATCAACCGAATAAGACAGGTGCTCGCACAAGCATCCTATTTTTTTAAGTTTTTTAAAGAATTGTGTGGGCCTATAAAAAATTGTTTTGCCTATATGTCTGTGTGAGGGTGTTGGATCCCAGGAACTGGAGTTACAGATAGTTGTGAGGTGCCATGTGGGTGCTGGGAAATGAATTTGGGTCCTCTGGAAGAGCAGCTATTAGTGCTCTTAATTGTTGAGCCAACTCTCCAGTCCACCAACACCCCCTACTCCCCTTGATTCTCACAATTTTTAATATCTGGAAACTTAACTATGTATACAGTGTGCCTACACTTTATGGATTGTACAGATTTTTCAAAATTCCGAGCTTAAAGTAAAATGGTGATTTATGCCTAAGAAATTTGAGGACTGTATCATCCTTCATTTCTATTAACTTTATTTTTCTTGCTATAGATATGGTAGTCCTTAGCATCAGTGTTGTACATTTCAATCTTACATTGGTCAGTTTGGGGATTTCTTTTCTGTGGATATAGATTGTGGCCAGAATCTTACCAATTGAGGACAGTTTTTGTTGGAGACTCAGCGTCAAGCAGTGATTGTCACTTTGGGGCAACTTTGATTCACCAGGGGATGTTGTAGGCATTTGGTTGTCACAGTTGGGCTTGTTTGGAATGGGATGGGGAAATAAGTCCTGCTAGTTTAGGCAAAAGATCTTAAACTTTTGAAGTATGGTATTGACAGTGGAAATAGATGCAAAGAATGGGTCAGATGAGCACTTTGAGAGAGGATATTATGTAGCCCTGCTGGTCTTGAACTTCTCTTACTGCCTCCACTTTGCAAATGCTAGAGTTATACCACATCCTGTTATAATGAGATTCTCAAACTAGGAGTCTCTTTGGGAGAGGAACTGCCCTTTCACAGGGTGGCATATCATCTATTTATATTACAATTCATAGCAGTAGCAAATTTAGTTATGAAATAGCAACAAAAATAATTTTATGATTGGGGTCACCACAACATGAAGAACTGTATTAAAGAGTCCTAGCATTGCAAAGGTTGAGAACAATTGTACTAAAAGATGTTTCAAAGTTAAGTCAAACATGGTGGAAGGCTAGGCAAGAAACATTAACAACTTTTCTGCCTTGTGTAACTTTATTTTATTTTATGTGCATCAGTGTTTTTGCTTGCATTTATGTCTGTGTGATGGTTTTGGATCCCCTGGAATTGAAGTTATAGACAATTTTGAGGTGCTGTGTGAGTGCTTAGAATTGAGACATGGTTCCCTGCCAGAGCAGCCATTGCTCTTAACTGCTGAGCCATCTGTCCAGCCCCTTTGTGCAACTTCATAAAATACATTTTTCGGGCCTGATCCTGGAATTGAGTATGATGTCTAGTGAGTGTTGTGTTTAAAGTTTTCTTGTGGTTTAGGGTTTATTTGTTGCTCTTTCAAAAGAATCAGTACTTCAATTAAAACAGATTTTTCTGTTTTCTTTCCATTTCTTTTTCCTGGGGTGGGTGCATGTGTAGACAGTGCATATCAAACCCAGGCCCTGCTCTACCACTGAGTGACACCTCAGCCTAAAGCAGATAAATCTTTCTGTTGTTTTCTAGACAGGCTCTGCCTAAAACTTGCTGTGTAGACAAGGTTGGTCTTAGACTTCCCTCAGTTCTCTCAGCCTTTGAAGTGTTACCATGCTTAACTAAAATCTATATGTGTGAGAGAGTTAGTGTGTGTGTGTACTTGTATGTTTTATATGTGGATATATAGGCACTTTAGTATCTTGTCTGTGGAGGCCAGAGGGCCCTCTTGGATATTATCATTACCCTCTGTCCTCTGTCCTTTGAGGGAACACCTCTGATGTCCATCTCCTTGGAAACAAGTTTTCTGTTTGGCCTTTAATTCACCAATTAAGTTAGGCTGGTTGTCTAGTGATCCTGGAGAGTCTTCCTTCTGATACTACAATTGTGACCACATGGAGGCTTTTTTTTTGCCCTGCTATGGATTGGAGTTCAAACTCAGGTCCTTAAACTTGGAAAGAAAGCACTTAGTATCTCTCCAGCTCCCCAAAGTGAATCTTGCTACTAAAGAATGTATATGTGCTGATACTTTGTTAATGTTTCATATGATTAGATTGTTTGAGTAAGACTCAACAACTAAGAAAAAAAAACACTGTTCAATAAAATTAGCATTGCACCTGTATGTGTGTTTTGTCCTGTGTATTTCATCCCACATCCCAATTTGCTTGTTTTTTAGTGTTTTTGAGACAAGGTCTCTCTTTGTGGCTTGGTTGTCCTGGAACTCATTATGTAGACCAGGCTGGCTTCCTCTGCCAGAGTGCTGGGGTTAAAGACATGTGCTACTAAGATTGGAGACTTCCCAATCTTTTTTTTTGAGACAGAATTTCACAGTATAACAGCCCTGGCTGACCTGGGACTCACTTTGTAGACCAATCTGGCCTTGAACTCACAGAGATCCACTTGTCTCTGCTTCCCAAGTACAGGGATTAAAAATGTTTACTGTTACTACCTGGCTTGAGACAGGGTCTTAGGGTGTTTTAGCTCAGGTTAGTCTTAGATTCAAAAATATTTCTTCCTTGGCCTCCTGATTTGATTGTGCTGGGATGACAGATGTGTGCCACCAAATCTAGCAACCACCAAGTTTTGGTTAAGTGTTTAAGTTAATATTGAAATAAGTTTGCTGGTGGCACATGCCTTAAATCTCAGCAATTCAGGAGGCAGAAGCAGGTAGATCTAAGTTAGAGGATAGCTCAGTCTACAAAGTGAGTTCCAGAACAGGCAGTGCTGGTTACACAGAGAAACCCAGTCTCCAAAAAAAAAAAAAAAAAAAAAAAAAAAAAAAAAAAAAAAAAAAAAAAAAAAAAAAAAAAAAAAAAAAAAAAAAAAAAAAAAAAAAAAAAAAAAAAAAAAAAAGCAAAACAAAATTTAAATAGCCAGGCATGGTTTTATTCACATTTAATTACAATACTTAAGGAGAGGTAGTTGGATCTCTGTAAGTTCCAGGCCAGCCTGGTCTACATGGTAAGTTCTCGACCAGCTAAGAGTATATGCAGTGAGACCCTGTTTCCAAAGAATAGGTAAAATTAGATAAAAGAATATTAAAACCTTGAATTCTTAGAGATGAACAGTTTTTTTAATATTTATATTTATTTTATGTGAATTTGTGTTTTGTCTGCATGTATAACTTTGTAAGGGTGCCAGATCTTAGAATTACAGACAGTTGTTAGCTGCCATGTGGATGCTGGGAATCGAACTCAGGTCCCCCCGGAAGAACAGTCAGTGCTCTTAACCACTGAGCCATCTCTCCAGCCCCACAGTTTTTTTTTTAAAGTAGTAAACTTTGGGGCCAACTAGATGATTCATTAGGTAAAAGTCCTAAATCTGAAATCTTGGTTGAAGGAGAATGGATTCCTACAAGTCCTGAGACCTCAAGCCATGTATATCCTCTCTCACCTGCATACATGCATGAGGGCATGCATACACATACACTAGATAAAGTGCAATGAAAAATTTAAAAACAGGAAGTTATGACTTATAACTTTCCTTATGTTATAACATATGACATTCCACTTTAAGATAAAATAAATAGGGGGCTGGAGAGATGGCTCAGAAGTTAAGAGCACTGACTGTTCTTCCAGAGGACCTGAGTTCAATTCCCAGCAAAACCACATGGTGGCTCACAACCATCTATGATGAGGTCTGGTGCCCTCTTCTGTAAAACTGTATGCATAATAAATAAATAAATCTTTAAAAAAAAAAAAAGATAAAATAAATATTAGAAATATTCTTAACCCTGAAAGATCAAGGACAACACTGGATTAGCGATCCATTTATTATGAATTCTTTTGCAAGTTAAAGTTAATATATATTTTTATCAATTTTAATTTCCTTTTTTTGTTATTTTTGTTTCTTTGTTTGCTTTATTTATTTATTTTCTTTCTAAGATAGAGTTTCTCTGTAGCCTTGACTGTCCTGGAGCTGGCTTTGTAAACCATCTGACTTTGAACTCACAGAAGTCTGCCTGTTTCTGTCTCCCAAATGCTGAGAATTGAAGTCATGTGTCTTTTTTTTGTTGGGTTTTTTTTTTGTTTTATTTAATAAAGACAAAATCACATAGCCTAGGCTGGCCTTGAGCTTAAGATGTTGTGCTTCCTAACCTCACCTGAAATGCTATGTATGATTCCAGGTATATATCACCATGCTTGAGAATTGAATCTAGTATTCATGCATGCTAACCTGATACTATTAACAACTTACCTACATCCTCAGCGTATGTTTCTTTTGACCTCTTCATATTGTCTATTTTTGAAAGAGGATCTCATTATGTATGCCTTGGCCTCCCTCAAAATTCTGATTCCATTCTAGGATTACAAACATTTACCACTACATTAACTTGGCTTAATAATTTAAGAAAAAGTGTGTGTGTGTGTGTATGTGTGTGGTGTGTGTACGTTGTGCCTTGGTGTGCATGTGGAGGTCAGAGAACAACCTGAAGTAGTAGTTCTTTTCTTCTACCCTTTGGGTCCAGGCATTGAACTCAGACTTTGTTGCAAATTGAAGAACAAGATGTAGTGGAACACAGGTAAGCCATGACCCCGTGGCGAAAAGAGATTAATAAAAATGGGTTGAGTTAAGATGCAAGAGCTTTCCAAGATCTGACACCCTTACACAGTTATACATGCAGGCAAAACATCAATTCACACAAAATAAAAATAAATATTTAAACAAAGAAAGAAATCTTTAAAAAAAAAAAATACAAGAGCTAGCCATGAAGAAGCCTGAGTTATAGACCAGTTTGTAATTAGTATAAGTCTTTGTGTGTTTATTTGGAGCCAAGTGGCTGAGGGTTACAGGAAAACTTCCAGCTACACTTTTACTTACTCCTGGTTCTGTAATTTTTAAGTAGAAGAATCCCTAAAAAAATTATCCCCTCTTAACAGAATAGAAATTACATCTATAGTACCTAAATGACCCAGGAGCACTCATCAGGATCAGTTATAAAGCTGACTAGTGGCAGATCCAGGGCACTAGCATTGTATTTCTTTTGGTTCTGATGTAGCTTGTATCTAAGGCATTCTTACTAAATATAATTAAAGATTTGTTTTTTTTTTAAAAATACATTTAATATTCTATATAACTAAAAGTTTGTGATTTGTAATTTTAATTACATTTAATATTTTAAATTAAAATTTAAACTTAAATGTGGGGCGCATGTCCACAGCACATGTGTAGAGAGGTTGGAGGACAGTTTTGTGTTGGTGGTTCTCCCACCTTTATGTGTTCTGGGGAACAAGCTTAGGTTGGCATGTTTAGCAATTGCCTTTGCTGTCAGCCATCTCCTTGGCCCAAGAGTTGTGATTGGAGAGAGAAAGAGGGTGGACTGTGTCATCTGGTCCCAAGCTTGCTGTGTAGCTGAGGATGGACCTTGAATTTCTCATTCTTCTGCATCTACCTCCAATGGATCATAAAGCAGGTACACAGTCCTCTTTGCAGGATTTAAGCAGTCTGCTCAGGGCATTGGGTTTACATAGCAAGTTTTTTTCCTGTCTCTGAATTGCTGGAATTGAAATAGTGCACCGTAATAATGCCTGGCCATAGTAAAATTTCAATTTCTGTTTCTGGGAAACTACTCTATTTTGTTAGGTTCCTTTTGTTCTCCTTGAATATAGTGGGTTCTGTCTCTGTCTCCAAGTCCTGGGATCACAGGCATGCGCCAACTCCTTCAGGTCATATACCTGAAGCTTTGATAGTGTCCTGGGCATTTGTTGTTTATGAACATAGGCACTAGATCAAATTAGCTCACTTTTGACTCATAGCATATTCTTCCTTCTCAATACCTGGCACACAGATACAACAAATATTTGTTGAATGATTAAGTATTTTCATGTGGGGGATTTTAATTTCTCCTACTCTTAATTTAATTTTTAAGAAAATTATATGCATTGGAGGTGTCAGAATAAATATTCTTGGAGTCAGTTACCCTTTCTCTCTCTCTGCTGCCCGAGCTCTCTAAGTTGCTGCCCTCCAAGTTGTTTTCCTGACTCTCATTCTTAGGAAGGGTGCTGGAAATACATTGTTTGGAAGAAAATTAAGCTGTTAAAAGTTTATTTCCTCCCTCTACTTTAATTATATAGGATTATACATAGTTATAATTTCTCTTAATTTTGGTCATTTTTTTCCTTGTGTTTTGATTCTGGCCTTTTTTCCATATTATTTTAAATCTATTTTACATGTATGGGGTTTTGAACTCGGAGTTGCTCATACTTGGGCAGTGTTCCATCACTGAGTTACAGCCTCAGCCCTGACAACAGTTTTTATTTTCAGATTTTGTGTGTATGAATATTTTGCTTGCATGCATGTCTTGTACTATGTGTTTGCTCTATGGCCTCAGGTCCAAAGAGGGCATTGTGTACCCTGGAACTGGAGTTACAGATGGTCCTGGAAGAACAGGCAGTGCTCTTCTTAAATGCTGAGTCTTCTCTGCAGCCTAGCATAACCTTTTTAATGCATTCATACAATATGTCTTAAGGTCCTATATTCTGGTTCTCTTACTTCCTCATGCTTAGACTTTAAGTTTTATGGCAATTATTCTAATCAGAAGAACTGAATAGAACAGTCCTTTGTTGTATTACGTTGAGAAACACATGTCATTTGTCCTAGGTAATACTGTTTAATAGTTGGTCAATGTTTGCTAGTTCCTTTCATTGTGAAGATGTTTCTTTTTCTTTGCAATTAGCAAGTAATACTTTAGGAAATAATTCATTAGGATAACTTGTTTTCTAGCTGTTTTTCTTTGCTTTCTGTTGCTGTGTTAAATGACTGGCCAAAAGCAACATAGGGGAGGAAAGGATTGATTTGGATTATAGGTTTCAATTCTACTAGGGAAGTCAAGAAAGGAACTGAAGCAGAGACCGAGAAGGAACTCTGCTTACTGAGTTGCCCTTTATGGCTTGGCTTATATATACAACCCAGGACTGCCTGTCCAGGAAGGGTGCTGTCCATGTGGTCAGGGCCCTTCTAAATCAATCATTAATAAGAAAATGCCCCCAATGAGGCAGAGGCAGGTAAATCTCTGAGTTCAGGGCCAGCCCAGTCTGTATAGCATTTTCAAGGCTAGCCAGAACTACACAGTGAGACCCTGTCTTAAAAAACACAAAAAGCAAAAGCAGAGGAAAGAAAACGCCCCACAGATATGGCGTTTGCAATGCCTCAGTTGACTCTCAGGTTGACAAAAACTATCACGATTAACAATGTTTAGAAACAAATGTGAAACTCATTGCTTTCTGATTTGAGGTCCAGACTGTCCAAAATGAGTGTGTTGGCCTTGGTATCCTTTTTAGTATTAGTGTCTTCTTCAACCACTGTGTCCAGGTGAAGAATCTCCCCTTTCCAGACTGAGAATTGAACCAAAGCAAGTGCTCTGCTAATTCTGAGCTGGATTCCTCAGCCCCAGCTCCCTCTGGCCTTTGCATTAGTCCTTTTACCCACCCCTATCCCTCACCCCCCTTTTTGGACACAGTCAAGGAATAAAGTGAGAGAACAGGATGGCACGCACAGATGTCGTCAAGCCATGCTTCATGAGCTTGTGTAGGTGATGTAAATGGTTGAAGGTCTTGTTTTTGTACAACCCACTATGTTTCCCTGTCACCTCCAGTAGATGATCATGTCCCAAAGGTAGATAGATCTTCACTATCTCTGGCTTCTCTGTGGACAGGACCTCCTTGGCCTTGATCAAGCTGCTGAATAGTGAGTACAGTGTCCAGTGCAGACCTTGGTTCAGGGGTCACCTGTGGTACTAACTGCTCATATGATATGTGCGGCAGCTGGTTTAGTTCCATGTTATAGTAGGTAAATTTGAGGAAGCTCCAGTTCTTTCCCATTTCCACTATCTTACCAGGTGCTCAGAAAATTATGTATCACCTACACCTTTGCAGTTGTCTTTTTAGGATTGAGACCTTTACTTTCTTGTCTAAGTTATTATTTATCATGTACTTCTTGGCCCAGATTTGGGTAGCTCTTTTATTCCAGTGGCCCTATTTCCAGTTTTAAATAGAAGGTAGTGTTTATAAATCAAAATCTAGGCTTTGTATTTGCTCATAGGATATACTTCCTTTAAGTTCTTTTAATACACTGAGTTTGGAAATAAACTGAAGTTTATCTAATCAGTAAGTTTAATACCTCTAGTTGAAACTCATCACATTATTCTTCCTTTGCTTCCTCCATTTCATACTTAGGATTTTTTCTTTTTATAAAGTAGGTCTGGTTTCTATAACATTGATACATTATTCATACTATTCTACTGTAAACACAAAAGTAAATTTACATCTCTTTTATGTGTTTTGTTTATAAGTTTTTTTCTTCTGTTAAAAGTTGAAGTGCTAGGGTTTGTGCCCAGGGTCTCAGGCTCATTCTATGAGCCAAATACCTGCCTACAAGATTTCCCTGCAGTTTGTTTGCTTTATTATTCCTCTGTATGTATATGTGGTGTATGTGCATGGGCACACAAGTGCTATGGCATATGTCAGAAGGTAGTTTTGTGGAGTTGGTTCTCTTTGGCCTTTATGTGATTTCCTGGGATTTAACATAGGTTATGGAGGGTTCATGGCAAGCACCTTTACCCACTGAGGTATCTTGTTGGCTCTGCAGTTTTGTGTGCCCCATTAAAGGACATGTGCAGTACCATGTTTGTTAGTTACTTGAAATTGAACTTTGTAGCTGCTTTCTGATGTATGTGTCCAAAGTTATTTAGGATATGTCTTCTTGAGGAACGTTTGTAAACATCATTAAAGAAAGTGGTAAAAATTAGCCAGTAATAAAATGAAATTGCTTTTAGATTCATGTAGAATAATTGTTTACCATTTTGTCTTCAGTTTTCTATTACTTATTTTTTGTTCCACATTATTGTCTCAGTTCTGTGCATTTTTCTTATGGATTACTTTTTAAATGTTCTGTTACTTTAATAGTAGTTTTAGGTTCACAGCAAGGTTAAGTGAAAGGGGTAGAGTTCCCAGCTAACCCCTATCATAGTCTACACTACTGAAATGCCTTTGTGTCTAAATTAGCACAAGTTAATATTCCCATTTTTGCTTCATTTATTTATTTTTCCTTGACTCCATTTATATTTACTCATCACAGCATATGTTTGGAAGTCAGAAGACATCTTATAGACATTTCCTTTTCTATGATGTTAATTGTAGCGATTGAACTAAAGTGGTTAGTCTTGGTGGCAAAGTCACTTACATGGAGCCAACTGTCACTAGCATTTTATTTGATTTTTAAATTTAATGATTGAAGACAGTCTTCTTATGCAGCCCTAAGACTAGACTTTGTTTTTATTTATTTATTTATTTTTAATCTATTTGAAAACAAACTAGAATTATCTGGAAAGAGGAACCTAACTTGAGAAAATGCCTCTATCAGATTGCCTGTAGGCAAGTCTGATGTGGGAAAGTCTGTATGCTGTGAAATAAAGGGACTGTTTTGATCTATGGTGCGCATTTTAGAAGTAGGCAGAGAAATAGAAGAATAGATAGGGGAAGGAGGGTGGAGTCAGGGGGCTGCCCAAGAAGCAACATGTGAGGTAATACAGGAGAGCCACTGGCCACGTGGCAAAACAGATTAATGAATATGGATTGAATTAAGATGAAAGAGCTAGCTAGCAATGTGCCTGAGACATAGGCCAAACAGCATGAAATTAATGTGTCTGAATGGTTTTTTTTTTTTTTGGATTTTGGGATTGGTGATCCAAATAAGCAGCGGCAGGCAGGTCTAAACTGTGGGGCTAGTATGGGCCAGAAACCTCCGACAACACAAATCTGTAGGTATTTTCTTGATTAATGATTGATGTGGGAGGGCCTAGCTTGCTAGGGCTGATTCCACCTCTGGGCAGATAGTCCTGGGTATTATAGGAAAGCAGGCTGAGCAAGCCTTGGAGAGCAAGCCAGTAGGCTCCTTTGTGGTCTCTGCTTCAGTTTCTGCCTCCAGGCTCCCACCTTGTTCTTCCTCTGACTTTCCTTGATGATAGACTGTAAAATGTAAGATGAAATAAACCCTTTCATCCCCAAGATGCTTTTGGTCATGGTGTTTACTATAGCTATAGAAACCTGTGAATGTGAGTGTTGTATGGTGGTGTA
Source organism: Sigmodon hispidus (assembly GCA_004025045.1). NCBI lineage: Eukaryota > Metazoa > Chordata > Mammalia > Rodentia > Cricetidae > Sigmodon > Sigmodon hispidus. The sequence goes on from PVIH01003714.1 coordinate 32,000, forward strand.
TATATACTTGTATGTCTGTATCTGTGTATCTATATATGGAGGCCAGGAGTCAGTCAGTGTTGGCTCTCTCCCTCTCTCTCTTCTTTCCTGTGAGACATTTCTCACTGGATATGGAGATCACCAAATAGCAAGATTGATTGGTTAGTGACACCCTCCGACCCACCCCAGCTTTCCGTCTCTGCAGTTATAGGTATGGACTGCCATGCCCGGCTAGCTTGGTGTCTGTGTCTATCTATGCACATGTATGTGAGTGTCTCTAGAAGATAGAAGTGTGGGGGAGTCAAATCTCATGGAAATGGAGTCACTGAGGTTTGAGTGTCCACATTGGTTCTGGGGACTAAACCCAGGTCCGGAAGCATATGAAACTGATATATACTATATATAAACTATATACTGTAGCCACCTCTCTAGCCTCCCAAAAGGATTTAAAATTTTCATGATAAATAGCATGCTGTAAAGTAGATTAGTTGTTATCAAGTTTTTGAGTTCTTAATGTGTTTGTGTGCAAGTGTGTTATTATTCCTGTGTGAAGTGCACAAGTACAAGTGCCTTCACATGCATACAGGTGCCTTTGGAGGCTAGAAGTGTTGGGTCCTCCTGGAGCTGGAATTACAAGTGGTTGGGAGCTACATGCATTTTGGCAACTGAACTTGGGACCTCTAACAGATTAGTACATGATTTCAACCATGAACCATCTCTTCAGCCCTCCCTTGTTTTAGATTTTTACTTTATGTATATCAGTGTATTGTCTGCATGTATGTACATGTACCATGCTCATGCAGTGCCTGTGGTCAGAGAAGGCCATTGTATCCCCTGGGGCTAGAGTTACAGGCAGTAGTGAGCTGCCATGTATGTGGGTCCTGGGAATGGAACCTGGGTTCTCTGGAAAAGACAAAGCCATCTCTTCAGCTCCTTCTCTCTTATTTAAAATAAGACCCGGGGTGATTTTTGGTTTTTTGAGACAAGGTTTCTCTGTGTAGCCCTGGCTGTCCTGGAATTCACTGTGTAGACCAGGCTGGCCTCTGAACTCCCTGAGATCCACCTGCCTGTGCCTCCTGGAATGCTGTAATTAAAGGCATCACCACTGCCAGGCTGATGATCTTAGTACAAAGAAAGTAATTGAGAATTCTAGAAATATACTTTATAACTCTAGAAATAGACTTTTTAGATTCAATTTTATATCTCTTTGTTAAGTGTCATTTTTTTTCAAGTATGCTGTTTAAAAGTTATTATTATTATTATTTTAATGGTTATATAGCTCAGGATGACTCAGAAGTCACAATTATTAAGTACAGTTTTACTAGTAATTTTTTAAAAAGTTATTTAATAAAAGTAGTCTTCGGAGCCGGAGAGATGGCTCAGTGATTGAGAACACTGAGTGCTCTTCCAGAGGACCAGGGTTGGGTTCCCAGTACCCACATGGCAGCTCAGAGCTGTCTATAATTCCAGTTCCCAGTTCCAGGCAAACTAACCAACTAACTAAATGAATGAATGAATGTAGTTTTCACAAGTTATGTACTTTTGAAGGTTTCCAAGTGTTTCATGTTGTCCTGTTTCTTCTCATCCGAACTGATGGCCACAAGTACAGCACTTGAGCATTTAAACGTTAAGTTGAAATGGCCATTCCTACACATTTTGCTAAAGAGAGTTTGGCTTTTTTGTTTTATTTGACATAGGGTCTGATATAGTCTGACATAGGCTTTAACTTTGAGCAATCTCCTGCCTCAGCCTACTGATATGATTAGTGCTGGGATTGTGTCACTCTTAGTTTCACTTTTCTAATGAGGGGTCAGTAAAGCCTGGCCTGTTCACACACACTGGTGTGTGGCATTCCAGAAGTAATCATTTTACTTATATATTTGTTGTGAATTGCAACTAATTCAGCTGTGATCCCAGTTGGACTTCTGAGTCATCAGAAATGAAATCTATATGGCTGTATTATTTTCCTAGTCATTTGCAAACTAGAAATGTTTAATGTTGTTATTTAATAGAATATTTGTGGTAGCATATTACTACCAAGTTATAGCAGTTATAGCTAAGTGTGGTAGGGCATATCTGAAATTCTAGCCACAGAAAGCAGAAACTTGAGAAGCTTGGCTTTGAGGCTGGCCTGGGCTACATGCAGCAAAAAGAAGGAAAACTAGAAGAAATTGTTCTGTGGTTGTTTTCAATATTTTTTTCCTTGTATTTAGCCTGTTTGGGGTATTCATAGTTCATCTTTCATTATTATTGTGTCTGTTTTCAGCAGGATTTCTCTATGTAGTCCTAGCTGTCCTGGAACTTGTATAGACCAGGCTGGCTTTGAATTCAGAGATCTTCATACCTCTGTCTCAGAATGTGAGAAATATTCAATCACTATCTTTTCAAATGTTTATTTCTTATTTCCCCAGGCCTCAACTTGCTTAATGTTGTTAGACAGTTGATATCAATTCAGTTTCTCTGTCCAAATTATCCTTGTTAATGTTTGTTGTTTTGTTCATTTTCTACTTCATTGTTTTATGTACATTTATGTGCACATGGCAGCAGGTCTGTACACAGGAGTGGAGGTCAGAGGTCATTGTCAAGACAGGGTCTTTCACTGAACTTGGGACTTACTTTTTTGGCAAGCTCTTGAGATATTCTTGTCTCTACCTATTCCCTAACCTTTCCTTCCTGGGATTATAGGTGTGTGTCACCATGTCCCAATTTATGTGGGCACCGGCAACCTGAATTTAGGTCGGCATGCTTTTATAGTAAGCATTTTACCAACCGAGCCATCTCTCCAGGTCTCCCCCCCTCCTTTTTTTTTTTTTTTTTTAAAAGTAAAAGGCCCTGGAACTTGTTGGCCTCATACTCTGAAATTATTGCTTCTGCCTTGTAAGTGCTGTGACCAAAGGCACTCACCAGCACATGAGCTTTCTTTTTTCTTTTTTTTTTAAAAAACTTATTTATTTAATATGAATAGGTGTTTTGTCTGCATGTGCCATGTCTGTACATCATATGTGTACCCGGTGCCTGCAGAAGGAACTGGGTCCCAGGAACTGGAGTTACAGATACTTGTGAATTCTTGTGTGTTTGCAGGGAGTCAAACCTAGGTCTCCTGGAAGAGCAGCAAGTGTTCTTTATAACTGAGTCATCTCTCCAGCCTCCATGAACTTTTAGTACTGTGTATATATACTACATATATCTCAACATTAGCTGTTGATTGACAGTGCCATCTTACAACAGGGTAATCATAGAAATTGAGAATAAATAGAAATGTTTTTAGGCCATTTTCCAGGACAATAGTATCTAACTAAAGGCACTATTTTTTATTTTACAAACGTGTTAGAATTAAGAACAAAATACTTCACTTGACCTTGGCCACTTTGGATTTTCAAAATGTGTCTAGACCATTTGATTTCCAAAGCTATAGTTATAATCTCTTGCTCCTCTTTCAGAGCCACCTGGTTTCTTACAGTACTAGGGGTCATTCAACTGAGCCCTCCCTGTGAAATAAATCCTCCTCAGCTGTTTCATTTGCTTGAACAGCTCAGTGTGGTTGGATGACAATCTCAATCTCACTGTGTGAAACTAGTGCTGTGTTCTATGGCAGATACATTCTTCTACGAAAACCAAAATCATAAATTAGCTGACTACCTGTTAAGGTGGAAGCAAAGCAGTTGTCTGCAGTCTTAGATATAATAGTGAAAGGGCCACTCTGATTTCTACCCTTCAATGTGAGAAGTAGCAGTTTGTCACTAGTCCAGAGCATATATTACAGTTTAAAAATAGAGCCTTACTGTTTTAAGGTTGAGGTCACATGTCTGACACTGTAACTATGAGCCAGTTTGCTTGTCTTATCTATCACCAGCGGTTACTGTGGAACAGGGTTCTAACATTTAGAACGCCTCACCAATTAAATTCTACCCTGGTGAATTCTAACTTTTTTGTTTTTTTTCCTTTTCTTTTTTCTTTTTTTAGAAAGAGTCTTGTCATACAGTATAGGATGACTTTGAGCTCTTGATCCTCTTTGCCTCAAGTGTTTGGATTACAGATAAATTTTATGCTTAACAACACACAGTTTTTCATAGTAAAATTTGTATAAAGATAAACTACAAGTTTTTGTCCTTGCCTCTGCTGCCACTTATAAAGACATCTTGTAAAACATGTCTCCACTCAAGAGGTATTAAAATAAAATAGGAGCCTTAGAATTGATGGAGTATGGGAATTTTTGTCTGCTAATAGTAGAACTGGCACTTCGTTTCTATTACATCTAAATACCAATTTTACATAATTATGTTTCTTTGTTTTATGTCACAGAAAGAATAAGTAACATTTAATTTAGGCCACCTGTTCATTAAAAGGCAGTATGAATTGATACCTGATATCTGACTAAACCCAAAGTACAACTTGTGTTCTTCTGTGCTGTAAAGAAGAGGTTAGTTTTGGAGACTGGAGTAGAATGAGTATCTTTGTATTGCACAGAGCCCTAGTTGGCCTGGTGTATTTAACTAGTAGTATCCAGGGCTGAAGATGAATGAAGTCCGAGGCGGTAGTACAGGACAAGGTTAAGTCATTGAAATGGCTATGTTTAGCTCGACATCATTAGGTGATAAGAGTGACTACATAATTTGATTGGGGATTTAGAATTCATATTGAAAGCAAAAAATGGGTTTACTACTTAGGTAGACTTGTTCTTGAAAGGAAATTGGAGAATTTTCTTAAGGATGCTGAAGGTAAAACATTTGAAATGTGAGTTCCAGGTTTTACTAAGTGAACACTCATGCAATAAATTAATGGAAGTTGCTTTCAGTTATTAAGCTGAGACCACAGTATACATTTGGTCTTTTTGGAGCAGATTGAAGCATATGGACTTTCTGTGAAGAGTTATGAAAACCAAAGTATTAATTAGGTCCTTGATCTCCAATTAATTGGAAATCTGAGTTTTTAGTTTAGAAGCTCTGGATTTAGAAATTTTCTGAGGATTTGTATTTATTCCTAAATTCAAAATTTACCAACAATAGGAGATGTAGACAAAATTCTCTTTCCTGGAGTTCACTTTTTCTCTTGTAGAGAAGAATTCTATTCAGTTTCTCTTTCCTTGTCACATTAAGGGTCATATAATGTGTACACCACAAGCTATTTTTTATTATTTGCATCTGAGTTTCATGTATTTTAAAACTGATACCTGGAAAGATGGTTCAGTGGCTAAAAGTGCTTACTGATGGGTTCCTAGCACCCATGTTGGGGCCTACAGCTACTTGTAACTGTTGTAGAACATTTCCTGGGGCCATTAGGGCCAGAAATTTGTAACTGGCCTGAGGCAGCTTTTGACCCCCAAAGAAATGAATCAGATGCTTATATTAACTTCATACTGTTTGGCCTATGTCTCAGGCACATTACTAGCTAACTCTTTCATCTTAATTCAACCCATTTCTAGTAATCTACCTGGCCCATGGCTCACCTTTATTCCTTACTTATCTCTTCTTCAAGGTTCAGATGGAGACTGGCTAACTCTGCCTTCCTTCTACCTGTCTGTCCTCTGATCTTCCACCCACTTCTACATTGCTCCACAGAGGCCAAAACAGCTCCTTTATTTACAGCATACAGAGAACATTTCCACCACATGTAACTCCAGCTCCTGGGCATCTGATACCTTTGGTGACCTCAGACATCTACGTTTACATGAACATACCAAGATACACAAATACATAATTTTTAAAATGTTTAAATTCTTAAAAGTACTGATACTTCCTTGAACCTTTTTTATTTTTAAAAGGAGTGTACAGCCAGGTATGGGGTAACATTACTGTAATCCCAGCTTTTGAGAGGCAATGGCAAAAGGATCAGGAGTTCAAGGCCAGCCTGGGCTGTACGAGACCAGGAAAGAAATGTATGTTCATTTACTAAGGGATTATTCTGTCTTTGAGCTTTACAGCCCCCCTAGTTCCTTAAGTAGTTCTTTGCTTCTCTGTTTGGCCTATAACTCATTAGAGTGTGCTGAGGATGTCACTCAGAGGGAGAATCATTGTATGGAGGCCTTCGTTCAATCCTTGTACACTAAGGGGAAAAACCTTATTTGTTGATTGATATATGCCAAAGAAGTCAGGCTTTAGGTGCTAAGGGATGGGTCAGTGGTTAAATGCAGTGACTGCTTTTCCAGAAGCACTGGGTTCAATTCCCAGCTCCCATATGGCAGTTTGCAATTGTCTGTAATTCCAAGATCTGACATTCTCACACAGACATTCTTGCAGACAAAACACCATATAAAATAAAAGTAAATTATTGGGAAGAATAAAAGAACACTTGTTCTTGACTGGGACTGTGGTTCAAGTCCCAGTACTCATGTGATAATTCACAGCCATTCATAATTCCAGTTCCAGTAGGTCTTCCTCCACCACCACCATGGTGCACATTTATACATGCAGGCAGAACACTCATAGAAATAATTAAGTCTTTAAAAACAAAGTGAGGTTTTAAAGCTTATAGAGATGTCATAGTATAGCTTATTTTGCTTACATGTTCCAGGTCAATTATATCTTATTTTAGAAAGCTATCTGTTTGCTTACTTTTTTTTTTTTTTTGAGATAGTGTCTCACAAAGTAGCCCCAGCTTTTCTAGTTCTTTCTACAGACTAGGCCTACCTTGAACTCAGAGGTCTACTTGCCTCTTTCTCCCAATTGCTGGACTAAAGGTAGGCATTGCCTACACCTGACTTTTTGTTTTTCCTTTCCTTTTTGGTGAAATTGGGTCTCACTGAATAGCTTGGAAGCTTGCACTGGCTTGGAACTGTGTAGATCAGGCTGGCCTTGAATTCATGGAGATTAATTGCTTCTTCTTGACTTCCAAGTGCTGGGATTACCATCACAGCTAAACAAAATATCTTTGCTATCCCAGGCTGGCCTGGAGCTTCCTATGTAGTCAAAGCTGGTCTTGAACTCCTGCTCTTCCCACCTCTGCCTCTGGAACCCTGGAATTAGAAATGTTCATCACCATACCCAGCTTTCTTGTGGTTTTTATTTGCCTTTCCCTCGAGAGAATCTTTTCATGTGTTGATTAGCAGCTTGTACATTTTTCTTGGGCAGAAAGATTAAACCCTTTGCCTGTTAACAAAAGTTTAAAAAAAATAACATTTGCTTATTTGTGTGGTGCAGAGGAGGGTGTACATATGTTACAGCACGTATGTGGAGGTCAGAGGACAACTTAAGGGAACTCTTTTCTTCCACCAAATGAGTTCTGGAGATTTCACCTAGGTCACCAGGCTTGGCATCAAGTACTCTACCATCTTGTAAGCCCTCCTTGCCCATTTTAAGTACATTTAAAAATATCTTTTCATTGTTAGTTATAAGTTTCACACACACAATGTAAGCACCTTAAAAAAAAAAACAGGATTTCAAGTCTTGTTTGCTGTTGAGTCTAGTTTCTCTGTTTTTTTTTTTGTTTGTTTGTTTCTTTATTGTTACTGTATCTAAGAAACCCTCACTTTAACAAGGATTTATTGCTTCTAATCTTGCGTTTTAATTCCTTTTCTAAAAGATGTATTATGTGTGTGAGTATTTACCTGCCTGTACGTATGTGCACTATGTGTGTCCAGTGCTCAAGGAAGACAGAAGAAGCTGTCCCAACAGCTGGAGTAACAGATGCTGTGAACCATTGTCTGGGGATGACAGTCAAACCCAAGTCCTCTTCAAGAACAAGTGCTCTTCTTAACTACTGAGCATCTTTCCAGCCCTAGTTTAAATCCTCAGATCCCCTTAATCCATTTTAGATGTTTCTATGTATTTCAAGGTAAGGATCTAATTTATTTAATTAATTCTTTTGCACGTGGACATTCAGGTCTTACACCATGTTAAAGATTTTTAATTTTTTTTTTTTTATACCATTTATTGAAAAGCCTTTTCTGGGGCTGGAGAGATGGCTCAGCAGTTAAGAGCACTGGCTGTTCTTCTGGAGGACCCGAGTTTGATTCCCAACATCTACATGGCAGCTAACAACTGTCTCTAATTCCAAGATCTGAATTACACAGTTACACATTCAAGCAAAACACCAATTCATATAAAAATTTTTTTTTTTTTTTTTTTAAAAAAGAAAAGTTCTTTCTTCATTATTTTGGCACTTTTGTTGAAAATTAGTTTCTGTTGAACAGGATTCTCATTCATTTCCATTGAACTATTTGTCTTTGTTTGTATCATACCATAGTGGCTTGATTACTGTTGCTTTGTAATATGTTTTGAAATCAGTTTGAGTCCTCGTACTTTGCCTTTTTTTCTAGAATTCTTTAGGTTCTTGTGAGTTCCCTGCATGTGTCAGGTTCTGCAAAGCAGATAGCCAGCTCTGTTGAGGACTGTGTTGAATTTGAGGATTGGGAGAGTACCGAGGACTTTTTGGTTTTTTGTTTTGTAATTTTTGGGGGGGGGGTCAGGCTAACCTCTAACTTATAGATCCGTCAGTCTTTGCCCTTAGAGTGCTGGTGTTAAAGGCATGTACCACAAAGCTCAGCAAAAAGATTTTTTTTTCAATGAATTCCTCTGGCATCATTGTCAAGTATTAGATTACTATTGTTGAACTGGTTTGTGTTTGGTTTTTGTTCTTTTCCAGTGGTCATCACATCTGTTTCGTGCTTGTGGTTTTAAGGTATAATTTGAAATCAAGGGTTGTAAGACACACACAGTTATCTTTTTGCTCAAGCTTGCTTTGGCTGCTGAGTCTTATAATTTCCTATAACTTTTATTCTGGTTTTTCTGTTTCTATAAAATCAGTTATTGGAATTTTGGGATTGTATTGACTATGTAGATAACTTTGGGTAACATGACCGTTTGTTTCACAGCATTAGTTCTTTGATTCCTAAGCATGGAAAGTCTTTCCATCTCAGGGCATCTTCTTAAATGTCTCTTCAGTGTTTTATACGTTTGATTGTAGAAGTCTTTCCCTTCTTCATTAGGTTTATTTGTAGGATTTATATCAGATGTGCTCATGGAGGGCAAGGACAACTTGTGGGAGTCTATTCTCCCCTTCACCTCCATCCCAGGGATTAAACTCAGGTCCCCAACTTGGCACCACATGCTCTTACACAGTGAACAGTTCATGCAGAAGTGGAGGCTGAACTCACAGTTTGCTTGCCTGGTGTTTTCAGGCCTTGTCTACCTGTAAGCCATCCTGTGAAGGGCGGGAGTACAGAATGCAAGCTTCCAGATTCACCAAGCTTGGATTTAAGGATCTCAATCCTGCCTTGCAGCAAACCGTACTTGGTAGTGCGGTAGCACCAGAGGCTGGGCAATATTCTGGCCATGGCTCAGAGATCACAACCTCTATGTTAGTCTCACTCCTTGACACAGAGAGCATGATCACCAATAATCTAATGTCCATGGCCTGAGGTCTACTGCCCTAGCTTCTCAGAGCATCCACTACTGACTTTTTCCTCTTCTTCCCCTAGCTGTGCATTGTGACTTAGTGTCTTTAGGCTCCCTGATTTGTTTCTCAATTTCTAGAATAGCTCAGTCCTCAAAAACAAAAATAGATGCTCCCCTCTCTTGAGGGTGCCAAGCAGATACATTCTGAGTGAGAGGAGCAGCAGTAAGTTGATTTCTTCTCCTGAAAGCCATTGCTGGAGGAATCACTCTCACATACAGCCTAGCACTGGATTTAAGGCTTCTGAGATCTATGGGTCTCTGGTAGTTAGGCCTGTTGATTTGTTGCCACCAGAGTTGAAACCATAGCTGTTTTTTTGGTAGTCAAAATTGAAGTAGTAATTTATAGACTGCTTTCTACTTTTCTTAGGTTGTCTTTCTGTTTTCCTAAGCTTTTGAACTGTTTTGTCACTTCCTTGTTGCTTCCAATCTATGCTTTGGAATATAGTTTTTCATCTTTAAATCTTGATTCTTCTCAGAGTCCCACAAATGAAACATCTGTGCCCTCATAGTTCTTGAATAGTTTTTCTTTTATCATCAAAAAACTTTAGCTTTTATGAAATACTTTTTCTGCATATTTGGATGATTTTTGTTTGTTTTCAAGACAGAGTTTTTCTGTGTAACAGTCCTGGCTGTCCTGGAAGCTGCTTTGTAGATCACAGAGATCTGACTGCGTTTACCTCCCCCCAGTGCTGGGATTAAAGGTGTGTGCCACCACCTCCCAGCTGTATGATTTTTGCTTTGTATTATAATAATGTGTATTATGTTGCTTGGTGTTTCAGATATTAAACCAATCTTGCATTTCTGTTATAAATCCTACTTGGTCATAGTAAATCATTTATGTATGTATATATATTATATGAAAATGTATAATATATAAATATATGTTGATTATATAATTTATAATGAATATATGTGTACATATATACTCTTATAGTTTGCCTTCTATTGCTGTGCTAAGGGAAGAACAGGTGCTTTTGGCTGACATGTCATTATTTAGAGAATCCAAGGCAGTTGTAACTGAAGCAGAGAACACAAGTGTGCTGTTTGCTGTCTTGCTCTTTATGGTTGGTTTATTTTTTTATTATTTTTTGAGATAGGCTCTGAGTGCTGGGACTAAAGGTGTATACCACCACAGCCCTGATACACTAATTTTCTTAAACAAATTAATCCCTATGTCTATTATATTTTTGGAAGGATCTTGGTAAGATTGATACTTTTTAAGCACTCAGTAGGTAATTTCAGCAGTAACAAAACCTGGGCCTTTTCTTGTGCGGGTTTTTCATTACTGTCCACATTTTCTGTTTCTCTCATTAATTTCATTAGCTTGTGACTAGGAATTTATGCATCTAATCTCAGTTATGTATCTTGTTGGTATTTTATGATGTGTTTTATTTTTGTACAGTCAGAAATATCTTTTGGGGCTGGAGAGATGGCTCAGCGGTTAAGAGCACCCTCTGCTCTTCCAGAGGACCAGGGTTCGATTCCCAGCACCCACATGGCAGCTAACAACTGTCTGTAGTTCCAGTTCCAGGCAAACACCAAGGCAAATAAATAAATAAAGTTTTTTTTTAAAAAAAAGAAATATCTTTCATTGAATCTTAATTGGTTAGTCTAACTAGGAGTTCTTAATTTTGTTGAGTTTTTCAAGAAACTGGCTACTTAATTTCCTTTTTACTAGCTGTTGATGGAATTGAACCTAGTGTGGGAAATGTTTACTTCTTTTTCGTGTCCAATTTCCCTTTCCTGATAGTCTCCTTTTTATCTTGCTTCTAGGGAATTTCCCTGTGTTGATTTTTTTTTTTCCCCTGTCTCTCGCAGCTTACACCATAATTAATTCCACCTGTCTTTTTCTACATATACATACTTGTCTACTAGAATCTTAAATTTTTTCTTTCTACTCCTCAATGTATTTAATAACAAAAAAAATTACGAGAACCCAGCAAATGTTTTTATTTCATGTATGAGCAAAAATACTTTAAGTAATGATTACTCACTTTACAAGACAAGCAAATGATATATCCTTGTGAAGACCAAGACAATTACAAGACTCTAAGAAAGCTAGCAGACTCCCAGCACCTGGGAGACAGAGGCAGATCTTTTGAGTCTGAGGCCAACATAGGCTGTACATGGTGAGTTGCAGGCCAGTCTTCCTTGTTCTTGCTTCAGCTCCCACCCCAACTTCCCTTAGCAAGGGGCTGTGATAGGAAGTGTAAGCCAAGTAACAAGCAAACCTGTTCTCCCCCTGTCTCGGCTAGCAGGGTCTTTAGCGTAGACCTAGACCTGAGAAGGAAGCAAATGGAAGGCAGGAACACAAAAGAACGGAAGAATAAGACAAATCTCTCTGTTTAAGTCCTCTTAAGCTTTATTATTATAGTCAATATTTATATAGAATCTCTGCCATGCAGGTAGCTGAAAAAAAAAGAGGTGAGATGTTCAAAAAAATGTAAGAAAAAGTAACAGACAGAGTAAAATTGATATAAAAATCTATCTGTTATCAGTTAAAAATCTGGGAAAGGTCACCTTGCTGATCTGAGAAAGTCAAAAAAAAAAAAAAAAAAAGCCTAAAGTCATCGTTTTAGTTTAACAATAAGCGTGTATAGTCTTCTGGTATTTGCTATCTAAAATAAAGACTACTGGCTAGCTGTAAAAGCTAACTTATAAAATATGGCTAAGTTGACTTTGGCTCCCAACACCCGCAAGTTGGTTTGGTCCATGTTCATCAAATGAATAACCCCAGGAGCACTTGTAAGGAGACATTTACCCTCATTGTTGTCTGCCCTAGATCACCAGAGGGCTTTGTTTGTTTATAAGCTACAGCCTTCCTGTCTTGTCTGGCTGGGAATTCTACACAGATCAGGCTGTTCTGAACCATATGGAACTTGTTCTGAGACAACTCACAGAGATACCCTTGCCTCTACCTTCCAAGTGCTGTGATTAAAGGTAAAGGCGTGCACCATCACCAACCTGCCCTCCTGCCTTTTTAACACTATTTTTAATAACATACAGTAATTCCTTTTTTTATATCTTTATCTTTTTCTTTTCTATTGTTTTTGTGATTATCTTTGTGTGAATATTCTATTTGAAATATTTAAGCTGCTTTAAGGTTGAGATGTAGATGGAATTGTTAGGTCACTGGGCATGCAGATGTAATTGAAAATTACAAAATCTTCCTGAGTGGATTAATAAAATTCTTGTAGTTTACATTTTCATGCTGGTCTTGAGCTTGTGGTGCTCTTCTTCTGGCTTAGCTTCCCTTAAGTCTTTTCTGTTGTTTGTGTCAGGCTTCATCTCATCATACTTAAAAATTAAAACATGTAATTGTCTATCATGTTTTTTAAATTGCCAGACAACATTCTTTTTTGAGTATGCCGTATGAGAGCATGCCATTTTTTTTTTTTATAATAGACTTTCTATGTAGCTTTGGCCTAGAGCTCTCTGTAGAATAGGTATTCTTGAACCCACAGAGATACCTCTGCCTCTGGAACATTGGAATTAAAGGCATGCCCCATGCCCAGCTGTTTTGATGAACAGATATTTTGTATTTTTTAATTATGTGTAGAGTGTTTTTGTTGTATGTATGTCTTTGTACCACATGTGTGTAAAGCCTGTTGATGTCATTGAGGACATTGGATTCTCCAGAACTGGAGCTACAGTTTTAAGCTGCCATGCCGTTGCTAAGAGAGAGTAGCAGTGCCTTGACGACTGAACCATCTTTTCAGTCCTGATTTTGAGATAGTTTTAATATGCTGTTAATAAAAATTTGTTCATGAAGTTTTTGTTTTTTAATATGGGGATTCTCTATGTAACAACGTTGGCTGTCCTGGAACTCTTTGTAGACCAGGCTGGCCTCGAATCAGAGATCCGCCTACTTCTGCCTCCTGAGTGCTGAGCTTAAAGGTGTGCTCCATCACCACCCAACTTGTTGATGAGTTTTTATGTGATATATATTTAGAAGTAGCCTGGTTACAGTAATGTGCTCCTGTAGTTTCAGAAACTTAGGAATCTGAGACACAACAATGGCGTGAGATAAAGTATACAGGGCAGACTGGACAAGCCCCTGTATTATATTTTAGTTTTGATGAAGAGTCTTGGGTATCCAGGTTGGCATAAGACTGACTGGTTATGTAGTCAAGATGACTTGTAATAAGCCTCTGCTTCTATCTCCCAAGAGTTAGGATTACACCACCATGTGTAGGATTAGAGTTATGGTTACGGTTTCCATTAGTCAGATTTTCCTTTGGGCTCCTAGCTCACCAAAAAAAGAAAAAGGAAAAAAAAGACAACAGATTTACTATGAAAGCTCAGCTGATAGCTTAGGCTTGTTTCTAACTAGCTCTTATAACTTAAGTTAGCACATTTTAATTAATTTACTTTCTGCCTCATGGCTTTATTACCTCATCTCCATGTTGCCCGTCCTGTTTGCTCTGCATCTGGCTGGTGACTCTGCCTTCTTCCTAGAATTCTCTCCAGAAGTCTACTGCCTAGCTATTAGCCAGTTAGTTTAATAAATAAGCCAATCACAGTGACTAAGTAAAGATAGTATAACCAAATATCTCTGAACACTTCCTCCTTTTTGTCTAAATAAAAAGGAAAGTGTTTTAACTCTAATATAGAACAACTATACACAATAAGAATAATTATTAGGTAAGAATTAAATTTGTACAGTCTAGCTCATTTGCATTTGGCAAATTCAAAGAAAATACTCCAACTTATTTTAGTGAGTTTAATGCTTTATGTTTAATTTATCTTCTATTATAACTCATGAAAACTATAACTGTCTTATCTAGTCTTTAATTCAATCAAAGACTCCAGAAGGATTAAGTATTACCTGAGCAAACAGGAAGTTCTGAATATGAAACTTTCAGTACTATGATAGCTGGCTGCCTGTACAGTCACCTAGGTTTTCTCTGCAGTGTTGGGGCATATACCTCTGGCCTATAGTCCTCAAATATCTGACAGACATTTCTGTGAAACAGGAAGTTTGAAATCTTGGCAAAGTTCAGCAGATGCTTTCCTTTGTATCTTGGCTGTCCAGTTTGGACAGTATGCTGTCAACAGTCAAGGCAAGGGCGATTTCTTTGTCCAGTGACTAACTCTGCCACAGAGGAAGCAAACTTCATTATGGAGTTTCTTTGATGCCCACCATCGCTTTTTGAAGTAAGTTGGTGGTGCCAGGAGCAGATGTGTTTCACTATCATAAAAAGTCGTAGGTTATTAAAACATTTTAAACACCATATTCTGTACACCTGAAGTGTTTGAAGATCACCTATCTAAAATACTTCTGTATGACCTTGAAAACATATACAACATGACTATACATGTGGTTACAGATGACTACTAACCTTTATTTCTTTATTATCCTAAATAGTTTTCAAGGACTAAAAATTTACATTTTTAAATGAGCTGCATAGATACACAAATATGAATAGAAATAAGTATAACAAACCCTAGATATGGATCCAATATATGTAAATATATACCAGTGTAAAATATTTAAGGCTAGTAGTTGCTTTTTTAGTTCTAAAGTAGATTCAATAATCTACCTTTTTATCCTGTCATTTCTTTTTTAATTTTTTAATAAAATAATTTTAATTTAACACTTTTTTTAATTTTCAGGATAAGATTCCTGAATATAATCTCCTTTGTTCAGTTTTTTCTCCTTACCATGGCCCATAACAACTTGTAGTCAACCCCGCCTCCCAGCAAACGATGACAAACATCCATAACCCACTGAGTGACCAAAAACCATATATGGGCACTGTGTTCTCTAGACTGCTTCCTTTTGTCTGTGGTGTTGGCATCTTTAGGGGACCCTGGAAAAATTAAAATAATGGTCGAGTCCTGGGAGAGCTAGCTGCTGTCTAGTCTTGGTGTGATGGAATAATGCAAGGCTTATGTACAGTTCTGCCTGGAGTATTTTGTGAGACTGGACCATTTTAGCCAGCAGCCTGAAGCTGTTGTTGATGCAGAACTTTGAGGAAATTGCAACAGAGGCACTCAGAGAGGACTACACATTCTCATTGGAGTCTGGTCCCTTTGCTCTGAAAACACATAAACTTTTAAAGGTAACATACAAATCTGTATTAACACAAGTGTGGACTGTGCATTCACAAACCAGCAAAAGATGATTTTTTTTGTTGTTGTTGCTGTATGTTTAAGTAGGTAAAATATACATCACCTGTCTTGTAGTTTTTCTAGGTTTACTTTTTTTTTTATATGTGTAACCAGCATTTTCAAGGGTTCTCCAATCAGGTCTGATCTCTATCAACCTTGAATGATTTACACAGCTTTTTGCTTTCTTTTTTTAAATATTTTTTTTTTTTTAAACTTTATTTATTTGCCTTGGTGTTTGCCTGGAACTGGAACTACAGACAGTTGTTAGCTGCCATGTGGGTGCTGGGAATTGAACCCGGGTCCTCTGGAAGAGCAGACGGTGCTCTTAATCACTGAGCCATCTCTCCAGCCCTCCTTTTTTTAAATCTTTATTTATTTATTTATTTATTTGCTTTATGTGAATTGGTGTTTTGCCTGCATTCACAATTGTGTAAGGGTATCAGATCTTGGAATTACAGGCAGTTCTTAGCTGCCATGTGGATGCTGGGAATTGAACTTAGGTCCTCCTGAAGAACAGTCAGTGCTCTTAACCCCAGCTTTTTGTTTTCTGTTGAAACAAAAAGCATAACCCCTTTTTCAATGCAGCATATTTTTTTTTCATTTTGAAATTAAGCCATTTTTAATTTAGCAGTTTCCATAACTCAGTGTCTCTCAGAAACTATCCATATATTTGTTCATCAGCAATCAGAATGTTCCAAGTCAGTACAACACTATGCAAGGTCTAGACTCATTTTGTTTTCCAGTTTTATGTGGCTTATCTTTTTTATATTGATTTTTTTTAAACACCATGTCTTATTTATAAACTATGTCTTCTATGACTGTCTATATTCACTTTTAATCTCAACCTTATTTACTGCATATCTGTAATCTTTTGTGTTTTCATGAGTGAGACGTAAATCCCTGCACAGTGTAGCTCATTTCATGCTGTCGGCTCAAGCCTGAAGGCAGTGGCTGGGAGATGAGCCTTTGTACTGCAGCTGCCAGAGAGGCTGTGGAATTAGGAAGCTGTGTTTGGCTCTGGTTTTTTTTTTGTTTTGTTTTGTTTTTTTTGTGAGTTTGGAACCTTTTAAAAGCTTTCTCAGTTTTTTTGTGGAAATATGTGCACAATGTTGGATGCTATATGTAGTTGAACTTTACTTTGGGCTGCCAGCTCACAATGACGAATTTATAAACACTCGGCTGATAACTTAAGCTTGTTTCTAACTCTTATAACTTAAATTAACCCATTTTAATTAATTTACTCTCTGCCTCATGGCTTTATTACCTCATCTCTTTGTTACCCATTCTGTTTGCTCTGCATCTGGCTGGTAGCTCTGCCTTCTTCCTAGCGTTCTCTCTCTCCAGAAGTCCCTGCTATATCTCCTGTCTAGCTATTAGCTGTTTAGCTTTTTACTAAACCAGTCACAGTGACATATCTTTATACAGTTTACTCAAATGTCTCAAAACAACCATGTCTGGTTTATGTGTGTGTGCTGAGGATTGAACCTAGAGCAGTGCATGCTAGGCAAGCTCTCTGCTAGCTGAGCTATATATCCCTAGCCTGTTGTTAACTCTCCTTTTCTTTTTGCCGTCTTCCCTTCCTTTCTTTTCTTGTTTGAGTTTAAATATTAACTGTATTTTATCATTTTTTTAAGTTTTATTTTATGCATGTATATGTTTTACTGCGTGCATGCATTTGTGTATACTATATATGTGTCTGGTATCTGTAGAGACCAGATAGAAGGCATTTAATTCCCCGAAACTTTTTTTTTTCCCTAGGGAAAACCACCACATCAAGCATAGGTTCAATATATTCTTTTTTCCTTTATAAAGGTTTTTTGCTTTTTGTATTAAGAAACCAAACTCAGGAGGCTGAAGAGATGGCTCAGCAGTTAAGAGCACTGACTGTTCTTTAGGAGGACCTGAGTTTGATTCCCAGCATCCACATGGCAGCTGACAACTGTCTGTAATTCTAAGATCTGACACCCTTACATAGTAGGCAAAACACCAATTCACATAAAATAAAAATAAATAAATAAAAAAGAAAGAAACCAAACTCAGGCCCTCTGCAAGAGAGTAAATTCTCTTAACCACCGAGAATTTAATCACCTCTCTAACTCCTGTGGCTTCATATTATTGTAATTATCCACAGAAATACCATTTTATATATTTTGCCAATGTATGTTTCCTTCGGGAGTCAGGGTTGAGACAGGGTCTCTCTACTTAGCCTTGGCTGTCACTCACCCTCTAGACCTGGCAGGCCTACATTCACAGAGATCCACTTGCCATCACTTTCCAAGAGCTGAGATTAAAGGTGTGTCCCACCACTGCCTGGCCCCATTTTCTTTCTTTCTTTCTTTTTTTCTTTTCTTTTTTTCCAGTTACGCATAACAATTTAATAATGTACACATTTGTCTTGGTTAAAAAAAGTAAAGATTTTATTCTTTGTGATCTTTTTATTTAGTCTCTTGCCCATTTTCTTACTGAATAAACACCTCACATACTACCTGCTTTCAAAGTGCATCATGAAAACTACAGTAATCAGGGCTAGGAAAGGCTCAGTAAAACACTCGCTAGCAATTGTGAAGACTGGAAGATTGAATCCCCAGACCCTATGTAAGTGCCAGGTATAATTTCAACCCCAGATGGCCAAACCTCAGGATCACCAAAGCAAGCTGGCTAGCAAGATTAGCCACAAAGCGGGTTCTGATTTTGATTCAGACCCTTCAATGAATAAGGTTGAAGAAAAATGGAGATGATTGTCAATGTTAACCTTTTTTTGATCAACACATGTACATACACCCCATACATGTGCATTATACATGCCCCCTGAAAACTTTCAAACATCCATACACATGTACAGCACACCCAGACACAGAGAAAAGAAACAAAACAGGACTGCAGTAGTTAAAACTATGGTAGATACATAAATCATAGGAACCTAATAGTTCAGAAAAATAACCATGCTATTTTACATTACCATCAGTCTTAACAAAAAAATCAGAACAACTCAAGTGAGAAAGAATAGGTTTATAGGAGAATAAAGTGGTGGTCTTGTGCTTGCATGTATGTTGCCATCGTACTTGACAAAAAACTTCAGTAAATATAGAAATTAACCCCAAGAGAAATTTAGAGATCAGTATACAGCCTAAAACTATAGGTTTCTTATAGGAACCTTATAAGAAAATCTATGCAACCTGATTGGTCAAAGATTTAACACAATAAGCAAAAACCTTAATAAAGGAAGAAAAAATTACATTGAACATATGCTTGATGTAGTGGTGCAGACTTTTAATACTAGCACTGTAGCTCGGGGCTATTTCTCCAGCTGAGCCTTTTTTCTGTTCCATGTATAGCATACCCACACATACATGAAAGAAAAAAAGGAAGATTTAAAAAAAAACAGCTACAGTAATTAAAACTATGGTACAGATACATAATCCATAGGAATATATAAAGAGTATGTTTTACAGCTTAACCTTAGGTGGATGGGCATCTAGGTCAACCTGTTTTTTTTACACGTGGTCTTTGTGAGGGCTCATTTTCCAGGGTACCACATGTGACCTTTTGAGTTGAGACAGAGAAACTTTATAACATGGGAGTTGGGTTCACATAGGGAACATTGCAGTTTCAATATGCTAGTACTTAATCAGCTTCATCAAGCCAGCTAATGTGTCTAGTCAATACATCATGGTCGTGCCCAGACCCATTGTGTGTGTGGGGTGCTGGATATAAAGATGAAGAGAGATTGTTTGTGTCTTTGAGTTTCTGTTGGTACGATGACCAGCAGCAACTTGAGAAAGAAACTTACAGTTCCATATCATAGTTCATCATCAAAAAGATAGAAAGGCAGGAACTTAAGGGAGAAACTAAAGCGGAAATCATGGAGCAGTGCTGCTGTCTGGCCTGCTCAGCTTGCTTTTTTATATTATCCGGGATCACCTGCCTGTGGGTGGCACCTCCCTCAGTGAGCTGGGCGCTTACAGGTCAGTCCTTTGGAGGCATTTTTGGTTAAGATTTTCATCCCTAGGTTAGAGAGATGGTTCAGTGGTTAAGAACTGTCTTGCACCAGATTCAGTTCCCAGCACTCAGATGATTGTCCACAACTGCCTGTAACTTCACTTCCAAAGATCCAATGCCCTCTTCTGGCCTTTGAGGGCACCAGGGGCACATGTTGTGTACATATATATGTACAGGCGAAACAGTAATACACACAAACAATAAATGAATAAAAAATTTTAAAAATTTAATGTTTTTTTCCCAGGTGAACCTAGTTTGTGTCAGGTTGATAAAATCTAGCTGGTTCAGTATGATAGTCTTCAAGGTTGTTCCAAATGGTATGTATTTTATTATATTCTTTGTGTAGTGCTTTCTAAAACAAAGCATTTCTGACCTCAGTAACTATGGGGATATTGCAGAAGTCACAGCATTTGCTTATTTTGTATCTGCCAAGAGAGGCCATGGAGAGAACCTCACTTCTTTTGTGCAGTAGTACAAATTAAAGCTACATGGATATGAGCTATTGAAATATCCTGCAGACTCATTCAAGGCTTCAGGCTGAATGAACTTTGTCATAGTGCAGCTTCTTGAGACAGTCCAAGCGGCAAATCACTTGGCTTAAGCCATGTTCTCAATATTAACTACATGGTAAATTCATACATTGTTTCTAGGTGTGTCATTGAGAGGGAGGATATTTTGCTAGGTAGCAATAGATGAAAAATATACACATTTCATGTGTACTTTTAAAAGTAGAAACATGATTGAGTTTTGCTAAGTAACTCAAACTGGCTTCCAGCTAGTTCTGTAGCTCAATCAGCATAAGTTATTTACAATTAAAACTTTCCATCAGAAATACAACTGCATGAAACATTTAAATATGTTTTGTATTATACAAACACCAATAACATTTTAATTGAGAAAGTTTAAGGAGCCTATTAAATGCAACTTTGATTATACAATAAATGATGTAAAGATGGTAAATATCTAGTCACTTGTGTATATGGGGTTGAATCCCTTTTAGTTAAGTTATATTTGAGTAATAAAATCAAGCATGTAGATATGCACATGTAGTTTCAACTGTTTGAGAATCCAAGGAAGAAGTTGGTAGGATCACTTGAGGCTAAGAGTTTGGTTCTGTTTTGACAACTTAGCAAGCTATCATCTAAATAAATAAATAGTTCAATTTGATCAGTGATAGAAGTTTTAAAATTCTTATAAGAAAATATGGTGTAAAACAGATGAGGTGTCTGAGTAATCTATAAGTTGATTCTTGTTTTTATAAGTTTTTTTGTGATTATACTTTTCATGTTTATGGTCTCTTTTTCAGTGTGTGGTATGCATGCTTGTGTGGTGGTTAGGAATGAACTCAAGACCTTGTGCTCTGTCACTGACCTACACCGCCCTAGCTCCATTTTCTCAGACTTACAAAAGGAAGGGGAGGAGAAATAGCTCTTACTGATTACAAAGTATTACCAGTTGATATTTTTTCTTTTTTAACAGATGGTAGTGAAAACCTTTATGGATATGGATCAGGATTCAGAAGATGAAAAGCAACAGTATCTCCCATTAGCCTTGCATCTTGCATCTGAATTCTTTCTCAGGAACCCTAATAAAGATGTGCGACTTCTTGTAGCATGTTGTTTGGCTGATATATTTCGAATCTATGCCCCAGAAGCTCCATATACTTCCCACGATAAACTTAAGGTAAATACAATGTTTTTGTCCCATGAGCATGGTTTATCATCTGTATATGTGACTGGTACAGAGTGAAGCTTTAAAGGTCAGAGCTTATCCTGGTCTGTTCATAGTTAACCTTCCTGTTAGTCTTCCAGAAAACCCAATAGATGGGAAACATGATAGTGGCTTAATGATAGTTTGTGAATCAATAATATACTAGAATTTTCACATTGAAATAACTTTTTTCCTTCCAGGTTATTAAATACTAGATTAAAAATACTTGTTAAAGTGGTATTTGAATTGGTTTTCATTTATTTTTGTGTAATTATTGGGGAAAATATAAACTATGGATTGCCTTTTTATTGCTTATGTGCATGTGCCTGCTTGAGTTTTTGTGTCTTGCCTTAGTGGATGTACCGGCAGAGTAAGAGTTGGATTTTCTAAATGAGTTGTAGGTGGTTGTGAACCACTAGCTGTTAGTGCTGGGAATCAAGGTCGTTAGAACAGCAATTGCTTTTTTATCAGGGAGCCATCACCCCTGTGAAGTAGAGTTAGTATCGCCCACTTATCCCTTTGGGTTCTCTTTCCATATTTTCAGTCACTTGTGATCAACCGTATTATTAAATGGGAAATTCCACAGTAATCCACAAAGTTTCAGTTTGATAGGACCATAGCGATGTTCTCTGACATGCCATCTGCCTGTGAATTACTTAGTGGCTGTTACCTGAGAACTGGAGTGGAATCTTAATGTGTGCATTCAAGTCATCTGTACTTTAATAATGACTCCTTTTATAACTTTGTTTTGTAACTTTTATAACATTTTAATGGTTATTTTTGCTCAAATCTTACTGTGCTTGGTTTATAGAAAACTGGTTATCATGAGTGTGTATATTTTAAGAAAAAATAAAATACATGTAAATTATAAACATCCACTGTAAGAATTACAGCAAAAAAAAAAAAAGTCATTTTATATCAGTCTAATGCTATTTTGAGTGAATGAAAGTGTCTAACAGACATATTAAGGAATAAAACACCATCATCAGTCCTCAGGCCTTATGATTGTCTCAAATTCAAATTCAAAACCATAGACTTAAAAACTACTTGCTTACATGTCAGAAGTAGTAATGAGAAGACTGATAAAGCTTCTTAAAAATGAAGATAGTAGTTTTCTATGCTGCATTGTAGAGACTGCATTGTAGAGACAGCGAGTGACCAGAAGCTCTACAATAGAAGAGAGTGTACTAAGATAAAGAATGTGTTCTTAATGAGACTAAGAGTGCAGGAGGAGCAAGTCTTCAGTTTGACCCCCAAGGATGTTGTGTCTAATCTTTACTAGTCATTTAAAATGATGGAGCAGGCTGCCTCAGCATTTAAATACAGGGGGCCTTTCTTTATAGTTTGTGATTACTTTTATACATCCATGCCTCTATATGTAGATACAGATGTGCACTTAGTGTGTTGCAAAAATGATAAGAAATAGTGTCTAAGCTAATTTTTTTTTTTAATTTCTTTAACAGGATATATTTCTCTTTATTACCAGACAGTTAAAAGGTTTGGAGGATACAAAGAGTCCACAGTTTAATAGATACTTTTATTTATTAGAGGTAACAATGATATTTTATTTAATATAATTTTGTCTGGCTAAAAATTTTTAAAAGTATAATATAAAGCAAAACTTTTATGCATATTTAATCAAATATCTTACATCTAATATCTGTTTCCTCCTGTCTTAAAAAGATAAAGCATATCTACTGGAAAAAAATAATTGGATATTTTACTTTCCTAAATCTGAAATTTTAGATCTATATATGTATATTTGCAATAACTTCTAACTATTCAGTATTTCTTAACTTGAGAAAGTTGATGCTACCAGTTATATCTTTAAAGATTGGAATGCTTTGTAATTGTGTACATTGAATCTTTGTAGACTTTACTATAAACGATTCTACTTGTAAAAATTAAATTGTACTAATGTGCTTTTTGTTCTACATATATGTAATTAACCAATTATTTTTATTTATTGATTTAAGAATTTAGCTTGGGTTAAATCATATAACATCTGCTTTGAGTTGGAAGATTGCAATGAAATTTTTATTCAGCTTTTTAGGACTCTCTTCTCAGTAATCAAGTAAGTTTTAAGCTTTTTTATTGTATGTATTAAAATGTTATGCATTCTATATTTAACTAAACTATAGATATCTAGGGAATTTATTTTATAAGACTATTACGAAAAGGGAAATAAATGCTGTTGTTTTAGTTAACTAGTCAGTTATTTCCTTGAGATAAGGGCTATTTTATAGTTCCTAGAGACCTGGACTGTCATAGCCTGGTTGGCCTCAGACTCAGTCTTTTTCTTTAGCATCCTGAGTGATTGGATTATTAGGATTGAGCCAGCTACCTGATGTTACACTGCCTCTTTAATAAATTTATGGTATAGATTACTCGGTTGACTTCTCTGTGTCTCTATGTGTGTTTGTGGCTAAATAATATTAGAGTATCATAAAACAGTCCTTAAGAGGTTTTTTTTTAATATTTGACAATTACCTACATATTTACATTGATTATATTCACCCTCAGGATACCCACCTTCTTATCCTTTTTTGAACTTTTTTTTTTCTTGGTAATCCATTGAGTTCTATTAGTACTTCCTGCTGGAATATAAGGATTTTGTTGGCTTGAACTTGTACAGCTAACCATAGCGCAGTGACTTCATCAGTACATTGGCCATGCATGTTCAGAAGATAGCATCCATGGCAAATCTTCCCCTCCTGCTCTTATGTCCTTTCTATTTCATTCTCTGTATTGTTCTTCAAGTCTTGAATGGGAGAGGGCAGTGAATGGTTATAGGTATTTCATTTTAGAGCTTGGCACTCAACCTACACTTATTCTCAGCACTTTGACCAGTTATGAATCTGCATTACCTATTGTCTACTTTAAAAGCCTCTCTGGCCAAGGTTTAGAGCAGCACTGACCTATGGCTATAAACATAAACATTTAGAACACAGTTTGACCACATGTTTATTTAGCAAAACAATTGAAGTAGGTTCTCATCCCCCAGTCATCCCCAAGGCCCATGAATTTCTGAGCTATGAGCTTTTGACCAGATTTATTAATCTAAGCACATATTTTTTCTGTGGAACAGGCCTCAGATCCAATCAGAAAATGATTGGCTACCCTTATAATTTTCACTTCATTGTTATATCTGTGGGTCTTGTCAGTTTTGCAGCATTCAGGGTTGGTTCACCACTATATAATAACATTGGTGACTTTTCTCTCTCAGCTGCTTGTATAGTACCTTCTTGCCACTATGAAAGCTAACTATTAAGGGGAAGTTTTCATGTCAGTTCTAACTTGATTTCTCTAAATATCCTGCAACCAAAGTATATGCGCCTTTGGTGGTAGTTACATTGGATAATCAGGAACAATGGAAATGGTCTGTGTTATGGAATGCAGGGGCAGTTTTGGGCCTCTCTGAACATAACTTAAAAGGAGGCTGAAAAAACCTTGTTTTCAAGAAACTTACCCAGTAGGAGCAATTACATCATTGTAGTGTAAATGGCATGAGACATAAAACAGTGAAGTACTTCCTGTGCATCATTGATACAGAACAGAACAGATTAGTCCATTCACTTACTAACTTTGATAATGTCTAGTTTTTGGATGGAAGTATATATGTGTATTATATGTATGTATGTGACATGTATTTTGTGAAATTTTTGGGATGGAATCTAGGGCCTCACACTTCCTATATACTAGGCAAATGGCCTACCACTGAACCATAGCCCTGATTCTTCAAAGTCATATACATTGCTTAAATCAGCTTTTCATAGAATGGAGAAACTAGTAGAAGGAGAAAAAAAAATCAGTGTAGTTACTGGTCAGGAGAGTCCAAACTGATTTCATTCAGTCTAATAGTTTTATTATTTGTTCATACTCAACATCTGTGAGATGTGCCTTAAAGTATTATATGCAAATATGTCTTGTGTTAATTCTAAATCCTCTACCACATTAATATATATATGTAGGAAGAAGCAGAGTTCAATTTTATTTTATTTGTTGGATCCAAAATAATTAACCTTCATGATGGCTCTGTCAGGTTGCATATTTCTAGAACTTTTTCTTTGGTAATCCTTTAGTATTTTCTTCTGCCTGGTTGGTCAGAAAGACTCCATGTCTTCATGGATGAAACATCATTGTAATGTGACATACAGGAACAGTTTGTGAGATTACTCAGTGATAAAGTGCTTGTTGCACAAGCTTGAAGACCTGAGTTTGAACCACAGAATCCATGTAGGAAAGCTAGGCTCAATGACATATCCTTGTAATCTTAATGCTGGATAAGTGGAGACAGGCAGAATGTGGGGCTCTCTAGCTGGCCAGCCTACTTAGTGTGTCACAATGAAAGACTCCTTCACCTCCCCAAAATGTTGTTGGTGGCCTTGAAGTTTGGCACCTGAGTTTGACCTGTCTTTAACACATGCTCAAATGACTATTTGTACACTATGAATGTGTGTACATAGACACACCAAAAAAATAAATAATTTAAAAAGAATAACTTGTAACCACTGTTTGCATTTTATAGGCTTTTCTTTGGAAATTTATGATTACTATCTTCAACATCTTGTGAAATTACTGATTTGTTGTTCCTCCTATAATCTCCACACAAAATCTCTTTCAGCTACTTTTAAGCCTTTTTTAAATTGTTATTGTTATTAATTCATTTCAGGAAATTTAGTTATGATATATTGTAGCACTTTCCTTTTGTCTTTGGTTACTTGGCTTTTTTAGTGTCTAGATTCTGAGCTTACCTTCTTTTGGTAACTCATCTAAACTCTCATAGGAAGTCCAAAGATTATTCATTCTTCATATGCAAGGAACTCTCACTTGCATGTGGTGATCATTAAGCACTTGATTCTTTGAGTATGATTCCTGAGTAATTCTTTGCTCAGTGATACCTAGCTCTACAGACTTTATTCTGTGTACACTCCCGGCAAGAGCCATTAGGGTCACTAGGACTTTTTTCCCTGAGCTAATAGCTTATTAGCTTACCCAGAACTATGAAAGTTACACCATGATGGTGTTTTTTGTTTGTTCAGTGTGTGCATGATACTCAATATCAGAACACTGTTATTTCTGTATTTTGCTCAATTTTTAATTGTTTCAGATTCAGAGTAAATCACAGTCATGTTTCTGCATCTAGCTGCAAGTAAAGTCTTAAGTTTACTGACTTGAATTAGTAAAATCTGTAAAATAATTTATTGTTGATACAGGATCTCACTGTATGTAGCCCAGGCTGGCCTTGAATCCAGAGATTGACCTGCTTCCCAAGATTAAAGGCATTGCCAAGTTTGGCTAGAAGTAATGTTTTAAAGTCTCTTTGATCTGTCTTCCTTGTCCTCTTCCTTTCCTTCCCTTGAGGGTATATGGATCTTTGAACCAAGCATTTTTTATGTATGTATTTTTGTTTTTTGTATTAAGCTGAATATCTACATTCTTCTCCAGATCATTCCTGTGACACACCCACTAGACAGATAAATTGAGAACTGTGCCTCAAGAGTCCTTCACAGTTTATTTTGTAAAGTGTGTAAGACATTTTGGAGAATACACATGAAAGGACTTGTCTTCCTAAATACTGTAGAAAACTTTAGCAGTGTGACACTTCCCCCCAGAACTTTTAAATGCAAAATGATCAATTATTTTGTTGTTGTTGTTCCAAAAAAAGTTTTAAAACAATTTTGTTTTAAATTTCTCCATTTATACTATAGAATCTAGTTAACATCGTTCTATAGTCTATATATTTAAAGGGATTTTTTAAATGGGTATATTGGATAAGTGACTTACAGAGAATACTTCATTAGAAATTAGGATGAGATTTGCTTAGAGTACTTTATAATAAATCATAGGAGGCCTTGGGTGGTGAGTAAATATAACAGCTGAAATTCCTTTGCCATTGTCAGCATGATTCCCTTGAGTAAAAATCCTTTTTTTTTTTTTTTTAAATGTTTATTTATTTATTATGTATACAGTATACAGAAGAGGGTACAGTATACAGATGTCATCATAGATGGTTGTGAGCCACCATGTGGTTTTGCTGGGAATTGAATTTAGGTCCTCCGGAAGAACAGTCAGTGCTCTTAACCGCTGAGCCATCTCTCCAGCCCCCCCTTGAGTAAAAATCCTTTAACACCTGAGAATGTTTGTGTTGAACTGTGTGTGACTAAATCTAGGGCCTCCTGTCTGCTTAACAAGCGTTCTCCCGCTGAGCTATATTTCCCACCTCTTCTTTTTCTGTAGAGAATGTTACTTATTTCTTCAATTGGCTTTAAGCTATGATTTACCTTCTCCTGAGTCTCCTGAGTAACTAGGACTATAAACTTTGGCTTCTAGGGCCTAAGATTATTGCTTTAAACTGGAAATTTTAACTGGCAAGGTGGTGCTTAGGAGGGTAAGGGTTGCAACCTGAGTTTAAGGTCCACCTCGGTGACATAGCAAGACTTTTTCACCAGTAAACAAACAAGTATATGAAAGAAAACAGACCCCCAGGGAACTTTGTCTTCCTACATACCTTAATTATTTTTCCTTTTTAGCAATAGCCACAATAAGAAGGTACAAATGCACATGTTAGACTTGATGAGTTCTATCATCATGGAAGGTGATGGAGTTACTCAAGAATTACTGGATTCGATTCTTATCAACCTCATCCCCGCACACAAGGTCTGTATAGTATCAAGATATTAAAGATCAATTTACCTGAAGAAATCAGTTACTGGCTTTTGTTCTTTTGCAGTTTACATAATAATTCTATTCTGATCTAGTCTTATAGCCATTATCTTTAGAAGATACATTGTTTAAAACATTTAAAAAATTTTATTTGCTGTTTGTTTTAGAAATGTATAAATGTTTTGCCTATCTGTGCACCAAGTGTGTGCAGTGCCCACAGAGGCCTGAAGAGGGCCTGGAGTTATAGACAGTTGTGAGGCACTATGTGGGTGCTGGGAATCAAACTCCTAGTCTTTGTAAGAGGCCAGTGCTCTCAGCCATGTGCCTCAGAAATGTGACTTCTTTTTGAGAGGTATAAGATGAGTAAGATTGAATTTATTTCATAGTTGAGAGATGTTAACAGGTGTCTTTAAAACAAATTTTTTCAGTATACTTTTAAAATTTAAATATATGTCATTGTCACCATGTTTTAGGTCCTTTAATTTGTTACAATACATTGGGTCTTAAGGAAACATTGTAGTCATTATTTCAGAAACAGATGGCTCAGACCTTCACTACACTCTTGGGAAACAGAGACAGGGAGACCTCTGAGGCCAGCTTGTTCTGTATAGTATGTTCCAGGCCAGCAAGTGCTACATAGTGAGACCCTCTCAAAAGGAGAGAAGAGCAAATAAAAATAAAAATAAAAATTGATCAAGGACCTCCCCCCTCCCCTTTTTGTGGTTAAGAATCTGAATGTAGGGCCTTATAGGTGATTGGTCTACTATACCACTGAATTATATCCCCAGAACTTTTCTCCAAGTACACACTCAGTAAATAGTGAAATATTTAGCATTTGGGGTTGGCAAAGGAACATATATTTAGGATGGTGTGTATTGTATGTCTATGTTGGTTAACATACAGATTCAAAAGTGTCCCTCAACATCTGTTTTGGTTTAGTAAAGCTTCAGTTGGACTTTGGCGGCCTGTGTAATGTATCTTAGTGTTTAATTTGTTGAGTTCATTTGGCTACTACCTTCTTTGTCAACCCTTGACTGGTATTCACTTAACCTTTTTCATATTTTGGTAGATATGAATACTTAACTGTTCAAATGATGCTGTCTAATCAGTTCACCAATTCATTTGTAGCTTTGCATGATTTGTTTTTCAGAACTTAAATAAACAGTCCTTCGACCTTGCAAAAGTCCTGTTGAAAAGGACAGTCCAGACTATTGAAGCATGCATTGCCAATGTATGTATTTTTATATTTCAAAACTATATAATTCGTGGGTATTTTGTAGATTAAAATCACTAATGTACAGATTTGAATGTGTGAGAGTTTTTTCAAATAAAATATGAAAACTTCATGTGAATATAACCACAATTGGAGAAATGTAGCATAACTATAAAATGTTTTTAAACTGGCACAAGTGATAGATAATTTAAAATCTGACTTCATTTCTACTCCTCCTTCTGCTCTGTATTCACGTTTGTTATATTCCTTCCAAATATGCAAAACTTTCACTTTGTTTCTGTATCTTTTTCCTTCCTTTTGAAAAGGTGTCTTATTAGTCCTGACTGGCATGGAACTTTCTAGGTATATCAGGCTGGCCTCAGAGATCTGCCTGCTTCTAACTTTTGGGGCCCTGTCTTTATCTGTATACATTTCCCTGTTTGTGTTTTCTGGGTCAATTTTCCAGACCTCTGTTTCTTCTTTAGTAGATGTTCATAAATACACATTTTAAGAGATAATGTGTGTTGTGAAGAGTGAGAGTGGGGGAGATCAGTTGTGTGTGGTGGTGCCATGGGAGGGGGGCGCTCAGAAGATGACCTGTAGGATCAGTTCTGTGTGTTGTGGAGAGCAGGGGTCAGAGGGTAACCTGTAGACTCAGTTCTGTTTCTTCCATCATGTTTTGTGGATCAAATGGTAACTGCCTGACAAGCTTGGGAAGGTGGTACACTCCTTTAATGCTAATACTTGTGAGTCAGAGGAAGGTGGGTCTCTGAGTTCAAGCCATCCTGCTCTTACAAGCAAGTTCTAGGACAGCCAAGGCTGTTACACAGAGAACCCTGTCTTAGGGGAAAAAATGGCATGTATCCCCCCACACACACACATATACAAGCATGTGCACAAGTTAATTCTGTAATGGAAAATTTTAATTAATTGAACATAAATCTGTTCTTTGCCCAAAAGGAGAAATTGAGAAAAAATTTACAACTTTACTACCTTAAAATAGTAATCCTTTTCCAAATTTTATGTACAACTATTGTCTTTCATGTCTAGCTCTATTTTAGCTTTTTATTATTAATACAAATGAATATAAATTGTCACATACTCATTTCCCCTATTGCTTTGTATTAAAGGCTTTATCAGTATTTTCCTTTTATAGATCATCTTTGAGAATGCCACACTATCTGTTGTGGAATTGCCTCCTTATTAAAAAAAAAGGATTATTCATTTAAATAGTATGAAATTGCTATGTTTGTAATTAAATTAAGACTTTGGTAGGTTACTTTGAATGTCCTGTTCTCAGTTCTCAGAAATAACCATCAGATATACATAAGTATCACCCTCTACTCATTTGTGTATATACATATATTCTTTTCTATGTATAGGTGTTTTGACTACAACTATGCCTGTGTACCATGTGTAGGGGTCAGAAGAGGGTAATCACCTGGGACTAGAGTTACAGATGGTTGAGAGCTGTCATGTGGAATCTGAATCCTGGAGTCTGGAAGCGCAGCTAGTGTTTTTGACTGCTGAATCATCTCTCCTGCCCCATTTGTGTATATTTAAGACTGGTTTTGGTCCCTCTCTAGGACAGGCACAGAGTGTGGCACAGAAGTGTTCTAGCCACTTCAGTGCCATTTCCTAGGCTGTTGGTTTTCTGTTGGCTTGGCAATTGTACAGGAATCCACTGATACCTTAACTACCATCTGTGGCTCTACAGCCCTGGAGTCAGCATCCTGCTGACCATTGAGGTCTCAGCCCAGAGAGATTAAGTCTCTGTTGTTCTATTTACCAATAAAGAATCAGGAGTCAGATATTGTGGTAAAAAACCTAATAAATCAAGGAAGTGGTGGAGAAGCCACAAGCTGTCCTTCTCTCGATACTTCTCAGTTAGAAGAGACTTGTTCCGTCTCTAAGTCCCTCCATGCTTCCTGTGAGTCTTCTCTATCTGTATTCCTGGCTTCTCTATGGCTGTATTCCGTTCAGCTAGTCGCTGGCTCCGTACACAGATTCAAGATTAACTTTATTAACACAGTCTCAGGGTGTCATCAAATATCCTGCAACACTAGGCTTTTGAGTGTATATTTTCTTTCCACAGAACTGACCTTGTAAATGTGTTTCATATTTTGAAGATTAAAAAAAAAATTAAGGGTCCAAAACAAAACCAAAACCAACCAAATATTTCATGACAAATTTGAAAATTTTTCTGATAATTTTTCTTGTAATTTATCTTGATTTCTGAAGAAGTATATATAACTTTATGATGTTAAAAACAAATGCTTTGCATAGAACTGTGTTTTTTACATTTCAAAGTCTGGTTCCCTACTGGACAGATGGCTCAGCGGTAAAGAGTGCTTGCTGCTTTTCTAGAGGACCCAAAATTCCCTTTCTAGCACCCATATTGGGCAACTCACACACAGCTGCCTATAATTCGAAATCTAGTGGATTCAACGCCCTCTTCTGGCCTCCATGGTAGACTGAGCCTTGTGATATTTTTTGTGTTCTGGGTAATCTTTTTTTCATCTGTTATTCTTTTAATGTTCTGAAGTATCTCTGGGGTAAGGGTGTATGGGCACTCAAGTGCAATTAGTTTCCTTTGGAGAAGATCAGATGATGGCATCACATCACCTGGAACTAGAGTTACAGGCAGTTATGAGCCACACTTAGAGAATTGGGTCTTCTATAAGAGCAGTGCATTCTTTAATTGCTGAACCATTTTAAAATTGTCAGCCAGCTTTTATGTCTTCAACTTTTATTTTTATCCTGAGTCAAAATGTATTTGACTGTCACTAGATATATGAAACAAAAGAATACGGAAACTTAAAGCCTACCTTAAAATATTATTTATCACTAAACTCAAAGTAAAAATAGAATAGTTTTTTAAAAAGAAATCAAATTGAGAGTTTAAATATTTTTATTGCTGATTGCTTTATAAATGTTTCTATAATGAATTATACATGATGTATAAATTGTTTCATTTTAATGAAAATTAAGATTTTCAGAAACACCAATTATCACGCTTTTAATTTTAATCAATGTTTTAATATATGATTTGATAATGTTTTGAATGGTATTTCTTGTTTAGGTGATTGTCCTTTTACATGTTAGTAATTCAGTAACTAATCTGTTGTTCCTTTCAGTTGTGTGTGTAACCTTCAGTCATAGTTTTCTTTGCAAGTATATGTATACAGAATTGTTTTCATTTTTTTAAATAAAATAACGTTTTTTATTGTAATGTTGCCTACAGTTTTTCAATCAAGTCCTGGTGCTGGGAAGATCATCAGTCAGTGATCTGTCTGAACATGTATTTGATCTGATTCAGGAACTTTTTGCTATAGATCCTCATTTATTGTTATCTGTCATGCCACAGCTTGAATTCAAACTGAAGGTACTCTTTAGGCTTTATAGAAAAAAAAATGTATGGAATGAAATATGGGTTTAGTTAATCTTGGCCTCATGACATCACAAACTGCTTTGTTACCTACTGATAAATGTAGTGACACAGAAAAGTGTTGTCTTGGAAATTTATAAAAGTTGGTATTATTTATTAAATAGCATTTACAGTTAAGTAGATAATAAATTAATTTTATTTCTTGTATAAATAATGTGTTTAGTCATTTTTATGCTGAATCAGTATATTAGGATGCACAGTCATATACAGACTAATTAAATAAGTATATATATTACACACACACACTAAATAAATGTAGTATTATAAAAACAATTGATAAACCATTAATGTAAAAATTTTGAATCTTCTACTCATTAGTTAAAATGGATACTGTCAGTTCAACATAATCTTCACAAGATAATTCTTCACCGTGATTCACGCACCTGTATTATCAGCAATAACAAGCCATTTTGCACTAGAAGGGCATTCCAGATTCACTTGGACATATGAAATCTAACAATGAGGACTTTAGGTCATCTTAGCAGTTTGGTTTGGTTTTAGTAGTTTGTAATTGTATATAATCTCACATTAATTGAAATAACTATGGGTCTCTAAATGTACTCACTCACTAGTAAAACTAAAATTTTCTTAACTCTAGTGTTTGATACTAATTTTTAAAAAAGTAAAGCATAATTGAGTTAGCGAGTAAATCTTAGATGTACTAAATAAACCCTGATACTGCTCAGCATTATTTTATTTTGTTTGAGAAGATTTTTAAGAATCCATTTTGTTACTATTGTGTTAAAGCCTTAACTTAATTGTCTCTTAACATTTGTTTTATATAAATATACTTATTTTATTCCCACTGCCCTAAAGCTTTCTGAGAATTAATAACTTGATTTTTGAATTCTCAATCTCCTCCGTAGCGTTCTTCTCCATCATGTCTTCTAGTCAATGGAGAGTCATTTTAAAGCTGTACACTTAAACCTTAAATGTTCTGTGTTCATGCTGATGTTTCAATTGTGGAATCTTTATGAAGGAAGTTTACTACTAGGGCAGGAATACTTTGTCCTTTGTGGAATTTTTCTAAATTCTCAGACAGTGTAATGATTTAATAAAATGCATATATTTGTATAAGGTCTCTATCATCAATATGCAACTTGTGAGTTGTAAAGTGGCCAAAAATTAGCAATAGGGAAGGTGTAAGAAGATCAGAGAGCAGTTGCAGTGTACTCTAACAGAATCAGACAAAATTTCTCGTAGTAAACAAAAGCATGTAATATTTCACATTGTTTTTTACTTGGGAAATGAAGTACAGGCTCCTTCATTGTGTCTTTTCTTTTTGTAGAGCAATGACGGTGAAGAACGATTAGCTGTGGTTCGACTTCTAGCTAAATTGTTTGGCTCTAAAGATTCAGATTTAGCAACTCAAAATCGGCCTCTTTGGCAGTGTTTTCTTGGGCGGTAAGAAAGCTAACTTTTAAATTTTGTGTATTCTCAGAGTATATATGATCAAGACTACATATACAAAAACATTAGTTGAGAGTTGTTGGCTTTGTTCACGTCTGTGTTATAATTTTCCTTTTATAATAAATTGTGGAATAAAGTATTTGTGAAGAAAGTTTATTTCTTCATTGAAATACTATGCATGAGTGTGTAGAGTGCAGTGTGTAGGTGTGTTTTAAGTATTTATTTTGTAACATAATTCCAAGTTTTAGTAATTATAGGTATGCAAAATCTGTTGTCTGAGTTGGAGAACATATTCATGGTAGTTTTTTTTTTCAGCATGATAAGCACATACTGTTTGCAAAAATATTTTTATAGAATTACCCCCTGGCTCCCTCTCTCCCTCCCTTATCTTCCTTCCTTTCTTGTCTTTCTTTGTTTCTGGCTGTCAGTCTTTCCTTTTCGGCAGGGTTTTGTTTGAGACATTGTCTCTGTTATGTAGCTGTGGCTGTCTTCAGCCCACTGTAGACCAGGTCTGTCCTTGAACTCCCACCTGCTTCTTCCTCAGTGCTGAGATTTATAGCATGGGCTACTACGCTTGGTTCTTTATATTTTCCATAGACTACGTTAGCTATCAGTATAATTAGCACAGTTTCTGCTCAGTAGTTATTGTCTGTAAGCCCTTATTTATGTGGAAGTAATTAATCTGCCCTGTTAATGTTTATCGCTCTTTCCTCCCTAGCTTTAATGATATCCATGTTCCTGTGAGGTTGGAAAGTGTGAAGTTTGCCAGCCACTGTTTGATGAACCACCCAGACCTAGCAAAGGACCTCACAGGTGAGCTCCTTGCTTTATCACATATATTAATCATAGAACTTTTCAAATGTAGGGTGTACCTACAGCTCTTGTTTCCAAAAAGTATTTGGTTCTAGGATGACTTTATGCCTACTTTTATAGGAAATTTTTTTCCTGTTTATAAGATAAAATTTTATTAAATAAAAAAGCATTCATGGACTGGTTGGAAGTTTTTAGAAATTATAATTTGAGATAATGTAAGCCTATTATTAAATATAGTAACATATTAATGTGTGCAGGAAAAAAAAGAGGACTGTTTCCTAGATTAAATTTCAATTTTTCTTTATTCTGTTTAAATTTTTTAAATCTACCTGTTTGGGAGTAGCAAATAAAATGCCTTTATTAACATTTTGCTACTTATTGGAAACAATTGCTTGTTTGTTTTGATTTTTCTTTGTATAATAATTTACTTAGAAATCTGAAAGGTTATATTTTATATTATGCGATTGTATATATGTCATTTGTCTTATGAGCATTTGCACTGTTTTTAAGCCTTTTAACTTATAAA
The DNA here is from genome assembly GCA_004025045.1 of Sigmodon hispidus. Taxonomy (NCBI): domain Eukaryota; kingdom Metazoa; phylum Chordata; class Mammalia; order Rodentia; family Cricetidae; genus Sigmodon; species Sigmodon hispidus. The sequence goes on from PVIH01003714.1 coordinate 67,270, forward strand.
TGAAATTCCAAGCTATAAAATTGGTACTATGTTATTTGACCTTTCACTAAAAAAAATTATTAAGATGTTCTTTGAAGTTATTAGTTTTATGAGTAGTAAGGTAATGTTTATAGATAATTTTAATTCATCTCTTATTTTATAGACATCAATAGAGACAAAGTCTAAAGCTTTTTGTTTTATTATTCTGAATCATGAAAATTTATATAACATTTAGCTTAATTTTTTTTTTTTAATCACAGAGTATTTGAAAGTTAGGTCACATGATCCAGAGGAAGCCATTCGTCATGATGTCATTGTTACTATAATAACAGCTGCCAAAAGAGACCTTACCTTAGTAAATGATCAGTTACTTGGCTTTGTCAGGGAGAGGACACTGGATAAACGGGTAAGATCTGGGCACATTGCTCTTCTCTGATTTACTGTATTCAAATTGTTTGCTGTGTATGTCAGAATTGCGATACTAGTTGCAACTTTTCTTTGAATATCAGAATAACACTAAATTATAGCTAATAATTTTGATGTTTTATGCACACACACACTTCTTTTGGAGACAGGGTCTCACTGTGTAGGCCTGGCTATCCTGGAACTTTATAGAACACTCTGGTTGCAGACTTGCAGAGTTCTGCCTGCACATTCTTTGCTTTTCTTTATGAATAAATATGTTTGATTCTAGATGGTTTTTTTATATTATGGGAATGATTTTTTTAAATTATTTTTATGTGCTTTGGTGTTTCGCTTGTATGTCTTTCTGAAGATGTTGAGTGATGTGGGATGTCTTTGTGTATGCTGTAAATATCATTGAATAATAAAGGAATTGTTTTGACCTATGGCAGAGCAGCTTAGAAGCAGGCGGGAAATCTAAACATAGATAAAAGGGAAGGAGGGCGGAGATGCAATCCAGGCACCCAAGAACAATATATAATAGATTACAGGTAAACCACAAGCCATGTGGCAAGACATATTTAAAAAAATGAGTTATGATGCAAGAGCTAACTAACAATAAGCCTGAGCCATAGGCCAAACAACATATAATTAATGTTAAGTGTCTAGATCATTATTTGTGGCTAAACAGTATCAGGGCTGTTGGCGGATTCAAACCTTGGGATAGGTTAAGCCACAGTCAGAAAAATAAGTAAATAAAAATTTATTTAGACTACAAGGCTAGGCGGGGCCCAAAACTACTACAACAAATGGCCCCTAGTACTGGAGTTAACAGTTGTGAGCTAACATGTAGGTTTTGGGGAATCGCACTTGGGTCTTCTGGAAGAGTAGCCAGTGCTTTTAACTGCTTTGCCGTCTCTCCAGCTTCAAGGGAATGGATGTTTCTTATAGCATTATTATATAAAGAATAGATAGGGAAATAGAATAATTTGATTTTCTGCAATTTTAGTTTGCAAGTCATTGGTTATATATATTTCTTATTTATATTTTATATAACTTAGCTGGATCTGTCAATTATTTACTTAAAAGAATATCACACTTTCTAAGGAAGTACTGTTTGCACAAGCCTACTAGGCTAAGAGCAGAAATGGTTCTGTGGTTCATTGCTTTATTTTGTTATTTCTGTCATTTGGATATAGTTAAAAACATGGACTAATAGGAAAGGAAATGTTTTGAACAGTTCTAGCAGTTACTATGGATCAGTTGAGTCAGCCTTACGAAAGAACCAGACTTAGCCTGATGTGGTGTTCTATGCCATTAATTGGGAGGCTGAGTCAAGGGGGATCTCAGAGTCCAAGGCCAGCCTGGTCTACTAAGTGAGTTTCAGGACAGCCAGAACTATACAGAGAGACCTTGTCTCAAAAGCACAAAAGAACAAAGGAAAGAGGCATACTTGTTTCTAGCTTTATTCTGTACTGGTTCATTTGACATTGCTACAAAACTAATGTTTTCTAAAGATGTATAATTTAGCTGGGATTTCAGGTGATACCAGCATGTTTTGGCTCACTATCACAGGGTGTCTATATCTTTTTATATTCAAAATAATAATGTGGCAGATGTTGAAAAAGAAAAGGACACTAGCATATTTAATGATGTCAGTAATTAAAACTATTGAGGGTTTTTGGCTGTTTTTATCTTAATTTTCATGTTGTCTGAGTTCACATTACTGCATTTCCTCTTTCTCCTTAACTTGCTATTACCTGCCAAGGCAATGGATATTTCTTCCTTTGAGAAAAATACTGCTACTATTTATATTTATCTCATATTTTCAGAAAGAAGTAAATAAATTATTCTTTCTGGATACATGATCTGATCATATCAATTACTATACCTTTTTAGTTCAGGATTTTGGCCTCATAATTTAGTTTTTCATCCATTTTTATCATTTTTTTCTTCTGGAAGATGGAGAAGGAACTATTAATCTTAGATTTCAGTGCTCACATTTCTTGAGTTTTATTTCACACATTCAGTAGAGTATTGGGGCTGGAGAGATGGCTCAGTGGTTAAGAGGGTTGGTTGGTCTTCCAGAGGTTCTGAGTTCAATTCCCAGCAACCATATGGCAGTTCTCAGCTAACTATAACTGTAGTCCTCTTCTGGTGCACATACATATACATGCAGACAAAACTCTCATATATGTACATAAATAATAATAAAGGATAGGTGTCTGCTATTGCTCAGGTTAGCTATCACAGCTAAGATGACCTAGAATTTTTGTTTTTTCTCTACTCATTTGGTATTGGGATTCCATGCATGCAATTATGGGAATTAAATTTAGGGTTCTTTGCATGCTAGGCACTTTTCTAACTGAGCTACATTCCCAGGCACCAAACTTTTAGGTTCTTTTTAGAATTGTATTTATTATTATTGGGGATCATGTGTGTTTGTGTATGTTCTGTAGGTTCCAGGATTACTAAATTGTTTCATTAGCCCTCTTATTTGCTTAAGTCTACAAACTAAGGAAATTTACTGTAGATAAGCAGAAATGTTCTCATTAAATTTTATTTTTCCAAATTTCTTGATACTGACATTTGTTCTTATTCCCAGTTAAGCTCAACGGAATACAATCAAGAACCAAAGTATTATATATAGCCTTCAGAGTACAGAATAAGCTATGTAATTTATAATTTTCATTTTTACTTTTTACTCACATCAGTGTATATGTAAAGAATTGAATGGAATGGAATGTATACTTTGCTTGGTTTAAGGGGGAGCTAAAAAAATTGATAGGTACTATTCTAGAAAATTTTTGAAGTAGCTGGTATATTACCAGGAATAGTTGTAAAATAGTTAATAAAATAATTGGGCAGAGCTACTTCTGAGAAGATCCATTGTACTGCTATAACTACTCTGTAGCTGAGTACAGCTGTTGCAGGTTCTAGATTTGAATAAAGTGTTTATGTCTTGCTCATCTCATAAGTGGTATTTTCCTAGTGGCGAGTAAGAAAAGAAGCCATGATGGGTCTGGCTCAACTTTATAAGAAATACTGTCTTCATGGTGAAGCAGGAAAGGAGGCTGCAGAGAAGGTCAGCTGGATAAAGGACAAACTTCTCCACATCTATTATCAGAACAGCATCGATGACAAGTGAGTCTAATTCTTTGATAAAACTGCCTTTTATTTTTTAAATATTTTTATTTAATTTTTAGATAAATTATCTCTAAATATAGAAATAATTTTCGGTATACTTGTACATGTGGTCCTTAAATATGACTCCTTCCAAGATTATAAGTAGCAAAATATTAATAAAGTAAGAGTATACTACACATTTAGGCAGGACAGATTAAAATATTTGTTCTGTTTCTTGTTTTTATTTATATGTACATCAGTTTTATAAAATGAGGAGGAAAAAAAAATAAAAAAAAAAAATAAAATGAGGAGGAGTAATAATGCCTTCCTTATGGAATTGTCTATTAGTGTTACTTATCTGTAGTTTCAGCCTTCTAAAGATTAGCTGGGACAACCAAACACCTGTGTTTAAGAATGACATTAAGAGGGCACCAGATCTTGTGATAGATGGTTGTGAGCCACCATGTGGTTGCTGGGAATTGAAATCAGGACCTCTGAAACACAACTAGTGCTCTTAACTTCTGGTGCCCTCTTATGACATGCAGGCAGAATATTGTATAGATAATAAATAAATAAATAAGTCTTTAAGAATACAGAGCTATCACATACCTGTAATCCCAGCACTTTGCAAGTTTAGGCAGAGGTTCAACTCAAGCTTGGCCTATACATAGCAAGTTTGAGGTGAGCCTAGGATATATCAGACTTGGTCTATTTTTAAACAAGCAAGTAAACAAACAAAACACCAATCTCCCCTCTCTCAAAACTGATAAAAGAGAATAAGCAGGACCAGTGCTCATACCTGTAATCCTGAAACTGGGAATGGCTGAGAGGTAGGAGGATCTCCATGATTTCAAGGCCAGCCTATGCTACATTGTGAGACCCTGTCACCTTGGAGTAACATTCAAGCATTTTTGAACAAATGTTTTTATGACAGATTATGAAATAAGCCCTAAGTACAAACTAATAAATACTGCGACTCTCCCAAGGAAGGAGTGATTGTGTACTGTAGCTTTTCATTACTTATGTGCACATAGCTCTCTCACTGTTGTTGTAGTAACTTTATACAAAAATGGTGAAATTAACTTACCACCTCTTAAATAATGTAATTGTTTTTGTGTGTTTGTTTTCTATAGACTATTGGTAGAGAAAATCTTTGCTCAGTATCTTGTTCCCCATAACCTGGAAACTGAAGAGAGAATGAAATGCTTATATTATTTATATGCAAGCTTGGATCCAAATGCTGTAAAGTAAGTTACTTTTCATTGCCTCATATGTATCTTAGGTGGGATTTTTTTTTTTTAATTATTTGTTTCTTAACTATTGCTGTCTGTGTCTGTATGTGTATTCCAGTGTTTGTGCACTTTTGATAATGGTGTCAGTGATACAGTTTCAAGTGTTGGGTCCAGACTGATGTGTATGGGTGTTTATACTATCAGCCTTGGTTACATAGTAAGTTTAATGCTAAGAAGATACTCTGTCTTGACTGAAAAGAAACACACACACAAACGGACTAGGGTGCCAGGTATGGTGGTGTGTGCCTTCAGTCCCAGTGCTTGTGAGGCAGAGGCAAGTGAGTCTCCGTGAGTTCAAGGCCAGTTCTATAGAGAGACCTTGTCTCAAAAAACTAAAACAAAACAGAATTCCCACAAGTGGACTAGAGATAAAACTAGAGACCAGTAGATATCTTACCTGGCATACTGGCATGCACAAGCCTTGGTTAAATCATCACACGCACGATGGACACACAGGGCAAGTTCAGTCATAAAGTTTTAAGAATGACAGAACATATGGTAATACCATTTTTTATTTTTTTCTTAATGATTGGGGAGACATTTACAGGTATGTAGTACTATTTGCCTCTAAATATTTCAGAGTTGTTTAGTTATGAACAAAGATATCCTCTTATATAAACCTTACATGACTAAAATTTTAAAATTTGAGGCAGGAAAGATTGCTTAGTAATTAAGAATGTTGCTCTTCAGTTCTCAGCATCCACATCTGGCGTCAACAACTGCCTATAACTATTGGCCTTAGAGGACACCCATGCACACATGGCATATGTTTACACAGATGCATACATATACGTAAATAAATTCTTGAAAAATTTTTAAAGTTTTAATTTAATATTACAAAATAACCTACTAAATTTAAAATTTCTCACTTTTCCATGTATTTGTGAGAGATAAGTTTTTCACCATCTGTGGTTACATATTACATTTATATTTTACATTTTTTAGAACGGTGTTGCATAAATATTGTATCCAGTTATTTTGTACAGTTTGGTCTCAATTATCTTGTCAGATTGAGATTATGCATTTTCAGTGAAAACTTCACAAGCTAGTGATATGACCTTGAGACATTTTAACAGGTGTTAGTCATCTTTCTTTGAAAGCTTAATGATTAAAGCTAAAGCTCCTTTCAAGTGGCTACATCCTGCTATTCACTGATACCATTTGTATTTCTTTTCCCTTCATTCCTTTCAGCAGGGTCTTTTGTAGCCCAGGCTAGGCTCTAACTTGGTAATGTAGCCGAGGATGACTACAATTTCTAATTGCTGTTCTGGAATTACAGCAAACACTTTGAATGTGCAGTTTATATAGTGCTAGGATGGGGCCCAGAGCTTTATGCATGCTTAGCAAATATTCCATTGCTAAATACCTAATCATGAGTACTGAGTCACACAGTAATCCTTAGAGTGCTCTTGACAACTGGAATACAGAGGAGATTTGTGTGAGGTAGGTAATCTCTTTCTTTTCCTGTCTGTCTTGACAGGGTCTTCTGTAGCCCATGCTCTTATGGACTAACTGATCTTCCTGCTTTGGCTACCAAGTGCTAGGATTACAGGCATGCTGCACCATACCTGGTTCTTCTTCTTCTTCTTCTTCGTTGTTGTTGTTGTTGTTGTGTGTGTATGCATGCATGCTTGCATGCACAGCAGTATGTATGTGGGCATTAGCAGACAATGTCAGGTGTCAGTCCCTGCCTTCAACCTATTGTGAAAAAGGATCTTTTATTCACTTAGTACATGCCAGGCCAGCTAGCCTTCAAGCATCCAAGGATAAATGCTTTCCATGCATACTGGAATATGAACGCAGCTCTTCATTTGTATATAGCAAATATTTCTCACTAAGGATTTTTCTAGCCTAACATTTAATTCTTTTTTTAAATTATGTATACATAATTTTTTTTCCTTCTCTTTTCTCCCTCCAATCACTTCTTATGCCACTTATTACCACACCTCCCCTTGGGGGCTGTTATACTCACATGCACACATATGGCTAAACATATAAACACAGTCTGATGAGATTGTTTAGCATTGTTGATATGTATATGATTTTAGGATTGACCACTTTCTATTAGATAACTAATTAGGGGGCTCATTCCGAGAGAAGACTGTTTCTTCCCTCTCAACATTTCCTTAGTTGCCTACAGTTATGTGTCAAGGATAGGCTCCAAGAGGTTTTTCCATTTCATTAGTGTGTTTATCCTTGTTCAGGTAACCTGTTGAGATACTGTTGGTAAAGCTTCTCTATCCATTCTGAGAGGTACAGTCTTCCCATATTATCTGGTCCTCTGGCTCCTTAAATATTTCTGCTCCCTTGTCTGTGATGTTCCTAAGTCCTAGTTACTATGGTTGTGTTATAGATGTGTGAACTAGGGCTGATCACAACACAGTCAACTTGTTGTGTGCATTTTGATTTGATATTATTTTCTGTAATAGTCTCCATCTTGCAAAGAGAAGCTTCTATGTTGAGGGATGAGAGTTATATTTACCTATGGGATAAATATTAGCATACAGTTAGGAATTATACCAGTTTAGTAAAGTTGTGGTGGTATGTTCTGCTCTAGATTCATACCCTCATACCTGCCTAGATTTTTAGTTCTAGGCATGATTATCTCTCCTGTTGGAGGGTATTGGTAGTTAGAGAGCTGTTGGTTACTAAAAAGATGCTTGCAACTGTTACACTGCTGGGCTAACTGCTGTGCTAGTTTTGGGTCACAGGTGTCCCAGCGGGGTGGAACTATTGGTGCTTCCTACCCTGGAACCTTGAAGCACTTTCTGGTACTATGGAAGCCGTCCTTAGGGACGACACTTTCAGGTGACTCTTTTAAGCAGTCTTCATCCCTCGTGGATCTGTTCTTCTGGCATCAATAATTCTCTGTTCATTATCTTGTGTTATACATATGCCCTCTACTTAGGCTCCTTTAATACTTTTCATTTTTCTGTTTCTTTTATTAGGCCGAGAATTCAGTAGCTCTCTCTGCTTAGAACTAAAGCTTCCTTCAGTAACTTTATGACCTCTCTGCCAAGATCAGATTGATCCTTTGATTACAGATATTTCCTTTCAGTGGTAAATGCCTAATATGAAACCTTACATTCTAATAAACTGTTGCTTAAAATTTTTATGTAGGAATATAGAAATAGCCCACTTAAGAATAGTCATAAAGTTGAACAGTTTGTAGTGTTGTTAAATGTATTTTTTCATGTTTATAACTATGTACAGAGCTCTCAATGAAATGTGGAAGTGTCAGAACATGCTCCGGAGTCATGTGCGTGAACTATTGGATTTACACAAGCAGCCTACAGTAGGTTTATGATTTTTGTTTTAAATCAAAGACTGTTAGTCAGTGTTACTTTTTCTGTAGTAGAGAGTAATGAAAGTCTCTGAAGCTATTTTAATTTCCAAATGTCAGTTAAGCAGTTTTCAAAGCTAAATTTTTAGTTTCTTTATTTTCTTATGTTTCTTTTTTTTTCAGTTTTTTGTTTTTGTGTTCTTTTTTGCTGTTGTTTTAATCTCAAGCTAGTGTAGAAATCACTGTTGCCCAAGTTAACTTCAAATTTCTGACCTTTTTTTCCTCAGCATTTGATTAGTTATATTAGTTACTTTTTTTACTGTAGCGACAGAATACCTGACAAGGTCAAAAGCAACTGAAGGAAGGAAGGAAGGATTTGTTTTGGCTCACAGTTTTAGGGCACAGTCCACCTAGCCAGGAATGTGGGGGCAAGAGCATCAGCCAGCTGGTCATGTTGCTGAATCTGACTAAATTTATGGGCTAAATAATACCCCCACCTCAGATGAGATGACAAGCATATGCTATCTATCACACCTGACTATTCAGTCTTTCAATGTTTTTCTGCTAACGTCTCTTCCTTTTTTTCCTCATATTTGTGGCTTTTCTGATGTTCTTTTGCTAAGAATACACACATTCTCTCTCTTAAAGGGAGGTTGTTTAGGTGCTCTCCCCTTCAGGACTCCACTGGACCCTCATTTCTGACACTCCTGTTATATAATTAAACCTTCCCGAATACCTGTGCCTCCATTTGTAAAGAACATGGGTAACCTTACACAACCTGAGGTATTTCATTATAGTTCCAGAAAACTAATAGACCGCACCAAAAATGCAACACAGACCACAGCCCGTTGACCAGGCAGCCAATAAAGAGATTACCGAACTTGCATTCTACCAAGCAAGCTTCCTCAATAGTTTATACTTCATACACTTGGGCCTTTAAAGCAAAGGGACTAGAGGAAAGAACCTTGCAACAGAGAAATGCAGGGCTGCCATGGGGGCATCTGTCAAAGCACTGTCCCACTAAGGAAAGCCACTCTTCCTAGGGACCATGTGGAAATTTTATCTCTGCCAAGTGATCAGGTTGGCACAGTAAACTATGACCCAGAATGTGTTGCTACGGGCCCTCCAATCAGATTTCTCTGTGGGCTTATGTATTTCAGAGATTTTGCTATTGTTATCGCTATATTTTGTATGAATAAATCTTGCCCATAAGAGTAATTCTGAAAACCCCCAGTGGGATCTTGTTTCATTTTAACCTGATTCAAGATAGGTGAGTTTGTGTTCTCTCTCTCTCTCTCTTTCTCTCTCTCCCCCCTCTCCCCTTTTCTTTCCCCCCCCCCCCGAAGAGGGAGGTTAGCCATAAATTCATCATAGTCTGACTTAAATCTAAGGAACAATGTATTAATTTCTATTACAGCAAATTGTTGATACAAATAACTAGTTGTTTTTGTTTTAAATTTCAGTCAGAGGCTAACTGTTCTGCTATGTTTGGGAAACTGATGACCATAGCAAGTAAGTATGTTTATTTAACCAATGGGTATTTAATAAATATCAGTCGGGTCTTTTCCATATTTATTTTATGTGCATTAATGTTTTGCTTGCATGCATGTCTGTGAGGGGATCAGATCCTCCACGGCTGGAGTTACAGACAGTTGTGAGCTCCCATGTATGTGCTGGGAATTGAACCTGGGTCCTCTGGGAGAACAACCATTGCTCTTAACTGCTGAGCCATCCATCCAGTAAACTATCTAAATTATCTCCAACCCCTCACCAATGTTTTAAAGATACTTTTAGTGTAGTTATCTTTCTTTTCTAATATTTATTTTCTTTATTTTATAGAGAATTTGCCTGACCCTGGGAAAGCACAAGATTTTGTAAAGAAATTTAACCAGGTTCTTGGTGATGATGAGAAACTACGGTCTCAGTTAGAATTATTAATCAGCCCAACCTGTTCATGTAAACAAGCCGACATTTGTGTGGTTAGTGAATTATGCTTTTATGATTTTTTTTTCCCAATAACTTAGAGAAGTCTGTATTTCATTACATCTATTTTTGTGTGACTTAATTGTATGGCATATGCAGAATTACTTAGCAGTATATCCAAGTAAAGCTAAATTCTTCTGTCCTTATATTTTCCAGTGATATTCCAAGAAATAAAGATTTGATCTAAGCTGAAGAGGCTGGTTTTAGGAAATAACCAGGATAAAATGACCAGGACTTTTTATTTAATGTGTGTTTCTTCACTTAAGAAATGGAAAAGAATTTTCAAAGTGTTTTGTTATGTATGCACTTTTTTTGTTGTATCAGAGCATAGAGACAAGGTTTCATTTATAGAAGAAATATATTTCTATGTAGACTTCTGTGTTCTTTCACTTCTTATTTTTTAGGAAACCAGTATCATAGAAGTTTAGGGAAGAAAACTTTATTTGTTCTTGTCTTCAGCACTTAATGCTGTTATGAATATGGTATACATTTTGCTAAGACTAGGCTTAAACATGAATAAAAGATTAGCAGTTTGGTTACTTATTTTTTACCTTTGTTTTGACAAGGATTGGAGTTGATAATTATTTAAATATATAATGAGAGATTAGAGATTATAATAGATGTTCTTCTAAGGTTGTCTAGGATCATAAAACAGTTTTTTATTCACTGTGGGGAATCTAAAGAGATCAGTATGTAAAAAGATGTGCTTCTAGGTCCGTTTAGAAAAGAGAGCTCTTTTTTTTCCTGGGTGTATCATGGACCAAGTGTCCTGATATTTTCACCTTTGCAGTTACCTGAATAATTTGATAATTTAAAGGTTACATGTATTGCTTTGGTACTTAGAATTTAATAGTATTTTTTTTAATATTTATTTTTATTTTATGTGAATTCGGTGTTTTGCCTGCATGTATAACTGTGTAAGGGTGTCAGATCTTGGAATTACAGATAGTTGTTAGCTGCCATGTGGATGTTGGGAATCGAACTCAGGTCCTCTGGAAGAACAGTCAGTGCTCTTAACTGCTGAGCCATCTCTCAAGCCCAGAATTTAATAGTATTTTAAGTTACAGAGAATTTACTGATTTAACTGGATTGATAAAGTGGAGTGACTTAAATATCTATAAGAGCTTGTTTAAAGTATTGCCTATATGGACAGTGAAATGTTAAAGGACATTTTTCATGCTTTATTTCATAGCAGGTTATAGTGGCTGAGTTTCAAGTAGAACCTATATGTCATAAATGTGTGATAGTGTTATACCTTGCAAGAATCTTGATCATGAGGTGACTTTGTTACTAATATACAAAGCATGATGACCTGAGTTCAGAACCCATGTAAAACATGATGCATGCACCTCATCTTAACACTGCAGAGGCAAAGACAGATCTTTGAGGGCTCACTGTCATAGCTACAAGCATACACATGCACGCCATCACTCATAATACAAAACCAACCCAATACCACATACACACAAAAATAGACCTTGAATCAAAGGTTACTTTTTATTTGAGAGAAAATAGGAATACAACTTGAATTTGAAAATGAGCAGTAGCTGGGCTGGAGAGATGGCTCAGGGGTTAAGAGCACTGACTGTTATTCCAAAGGTCCTGAGTTCAATTTCCAGCAACCACATAGTGGGTAACAACCATCTATAATGACATCTGGTATTCTCTTCTTTATACTGTATACATAATAAATCAAATAAAAAAAAGAAAGAAAATGAGCGGTAGCATGAATCACTTGGTAGTTACACCAGAAATATTTACTAGGTTTCAAAAATAGGTATTTATGGGCTGACTTCCTGGCCCATCAGAACCTCAAACCTGAGAACCTGATTTTAGTTTCTTGGAACCCACATGGTGAGCAAGAAAACCAAATCCTGAATTCAAATACACATGTACACACAGGCTCAGACAATAGATAAATGAATTAATGATTAAAGGTAAATCATAAACAAATCCCAGATGTCTGTAGGTAATATATCCTGGAATGAATGCAATGAACAGGTAGTCCATGCAATTAGTGCTTCTGGTTTTATGAATTAGGAAGGTGGAGATGCAGACTATTTGATAAGTAGATATGATAGTACTTGTTTGTAATCTTATCCTTCAGAAGGTTTAGATAAGAAAATCACCATGAGTTCCTGACCTGTCTGCAGTCTATGAGATCTTTTTTGTTTGTTTGCTTTTGATAAATGAAAAAGAGCCAGGCAGATAACTTGGGGAATAAAGGTACATCCTCTGAAGTTAAATTATCATGATCCTTTACTCTCAAATTGGCCTCTGACTTTTACATGCCCTCCATGGCATATTCCTATAGACATGCCCATAAAATAAATAGAAACATCTAATTTCAAGACCCTGCTAATGATTCCTGCTTTTCTCACCTTTTTATTAGCAAGCACTGTATAATTTATATATTATCTAAAATTAACCCTGTTCTTATATGTAAAGTAGGAACACAAGACCCAGTAATCTTCTGGGGGGCAGCAGAATGGCCACTGACTGTAGAGACAAGAGGAAAGGGGCATTAGAGGGCAGCCTTGACTGTGTCTTACAGAACAAAAGTAAATGTGAGTGATGCTTCATGCTTGTAACCCTAGTACTTAGGAGAACGAGGCAGGATTGAGGGTTGGAGGGTAGTCTCTTAAATTTTTTTCTCAACAAATAAAAAACTTCTGTATGTGATTATTTAAATATACATTGTATCTTCAGTAGTCTAAATGTATTTCTTCCTTGATCAAGTTTACACTGTTTTAATTTATTGCTAATTTTAGTAATCTGTATTATATATGATCTCTTCCTACCCAACTTATAAATAAGGTGATAGAAATAGGTCACTATTTTGATAGTGAACACAATATGTGTAAGTTTTCTAATAGAATTATAATGGATGAGCAGCACTCACCCCAGGCAAGGCTAGAAGCAGATCAGAGAATGATTCATTCTAGGGTAAGTGACTTCTAAGTTGAGTCCTAAAGGATATGCAGAAAATAGATCATTGTGTCAGGAATGGTTTTACATTTCTAGTTATGGGGAGTGAATACTTGTTGGTAAAGATAGAAGATAACTAGGTCCAGGACTAGTACTCAGTGAGAAGCTCCCTCCTGAATTCATTCTTAAACCTGTTAGTGAATGGGAAGGACTGAGTATTCAAGGTTGTTGTCCTTTGTCCTGTACATACAAGTTATAGGATGCATGCACACACTAAAACACATAGTAGTAATAATCAGGTAAATTAAATTAAAAAAATAGGAAATGACATGTCCATGACTTGTGGTTTGAAATCTGAGTTTGGACCTGTTTGATATGTATTCATACAGTTAATCACCTAGAAGACCTAGAGAACATAAGGTAAGATTTCATTCTTTGTCAGAGACAGTTGAGATAATACTGCCACCTTTGAATTTAATTAGGAAAAATACTTTTATTCATGAATTCAGAATAGTGTAAAATAATTGTATTCACTTCACTAAAATTCTGGAAGACTACATGTTTCTGTTTATCTCTTTGTATTTTTTCAGAATTGAAAAACAATTGCTATTCATCCACTATTGAATATAGCCTCTCTCCATTTTGTGGTGGTTTGCGTTTTTAGACCAGGTCTTCCTGGCCTAGGCTGTTCTGAAGTTCTAGGGCTTGGTGCTTCTGGAGGGTCCATAGTAGCCCACATTTATGTGTATGTCATTGTATGTATGCTACATAACACCATCTCTTTTCAAAAGATTCATTAATTTTTTTGTATTGGCAAAGGGACAAGTAGATCAAAGGAATCAGGATTTTCCTTTTACCATGTGAGTTCTGGGGTCATCAGTCTTGGCAACAAGCACCTTTATCCTCTTTCTGAGTCACCTTGCTGTCCTTACCTTTAAAAAAATAAAAAAAAAGAAAGAAATTAGGGCTGGGTTGATAGTAGTTTGAGCTCCTATTGCTCTTGCAGAGGACTAATGTTCAGCTCCCAGAACTCACAGAGAGCAGCCCACAACTTCCTGTAACTCTAGTTTCTGTAATTTTTTAGCTCTGATACTGTCCTCTGACTTCTGTGGTCACTACACTGTATGCCAATCCCACATTCACATGTACACATACAAACATAGCATTAAGAATGTAATATTATTAAAGGAGATTAACTGAAAGGAAACTCACATTCTACTTAATTATGAAATAATAAACCATTTATGCATGTCCTTGAATATGAATTTTTTATTAAAGCATTTACATTATTATAATAAATAAAAATTGTATAGTAGAAGTGCAAGCCAAAAATCAGAAATCTTGTAAAATCACTTTATCCCTTCTTGGTTTTCCATTGTCTGGATTTTACAGTGATTGCTTATTATGTACTTTTTAATCAGAGCCTAAAACATTTTTTTTTATTTCTTCGTTTGGAATTTTTTGATGCTTCTCTACCTATAGCCATCTTTATTGTGAAAACTACAAAGTGATGACACTTACAGTAAAGCTTTTTCTTTTATAGAGAGAAATAGCTCGGAAACTTGCGAATCCTAAGCAACCAACCAACCCTTTTCTGGAGATGGTCAAATTTCTGTTGGAAAGAATTGCTCCTGTGCATATTGATTCAGAAGCCATAAGGTGAGCCAGGACACATATGCAGAATAAATGGATGTTCACTGAGAGTGCATGTGTGGGCTTAAGTGCTGGGCCCACAGTGTAACCACCACTCAAGTAGAGCATTCAAGAAGCTTTATTTAATGCCTTTTACTTATTAGGAGTTCTTGCACTTAGATTTATTCTGTATGTGCTAATTTTAAAAATCCTAGAACACACAAACATAAGAAAATTTTAGTTCTGTGCAATTAATCTAACAGCTGAGTTTTCTTAAGCATTTCAGTGGCCTCATTATATTCATGTTTTGTCTTGTTTTATCACTGTGCATGTGATATGTGAGAGCAGAATTGCATATTGAAAATGAGGACTTGTTCTCTTAAAATAATCCTCACAGTTTATTTCTAAGGATTTTCTGTTGTAAATTTCTGTAAATGAGTCTTTCTTATAGTAATAATTGTTCTTCATGTTGGCATACTTTGTAGCACTCATTACTTCTTACTCCAAATATGTCCAGATATGGAGACCTGGACCTGCTAGTTATTTCATTTCTGTGAATCACTACTGTGACTGTATTTATTAAAAGGCATGTTATACTAGTAGTTTTCAAGGGTTATTGTAACAACTGGCTGGCAAGGTATACAATAGAATTTATTTTTTCACAGTTCTAGAAACTAAAAGTCTCAAGATCAAAACGTCAGCAACATTGTTTTTTTGTAAAGTAGGTCTCCCCTTGAGACAGCTATCAGCTTCTCAAAATAGTCTTTGTGTGCTCAGGATAAATCCTACTCCCTTTATCTTTTAAAGATAATGATCATTCTAATTTATCCTCATCCATATAATTTCACTTTACATAATTAATTTCTAATGCCCCTTTTCCAAAATAACCACACTCTGTGGTACCAGTGACTAAGGTCTTGAGTTATAGAGTAGTTCAGCTCAGAATATGCTTTTTACTATGTTAAAGACTGATCTAATTTTCTTCTTTGTAAATAAAATAAAAACCAAAGAACAAAATTCAAAATCACAGAATTTTTTTCATAGTTAAAAAAAAGTAGATACAGTATTTCTTGTCAGTAAGTATTCTTAGATACTGTATCATTTACTTCACATCTACCCTGCCTCCTTCTGTGCAGCTGTGTGTGTGTGTACACATATGTGTACAAGCTCAGGAGCACATGCATGTGTGCTGAGGAATGAATTCAGGGCCTTTCTAATGCTGAGTGCATGTTTTTATTAACTAAGTCACCCTGGCTCTGTAACATCACACTTTAATGTGTTAGATTAAAGATACAATGTAGTAGAAATAGGAACTCTTGACTGTTCTATTAACTTTGAAAGGATGTGCAGTGACATCAGGAAATTGCACAGGGGTCATTATGTCAGCAGATTACTGTTATGTTTCAGTTCAAAGTCTTCTGAAAACTCAAAAATTTTTAGTAGTATCAGGAGTTATTTGATCTCAGAGAACAATATCTTGATTAAGATTTCTAGCAGAGTAATTTTGTAAGAATGCCAATGTTTATTAACTTTTATGAGAAAAATGTGCCATATAGCTGGGAGTAGTGCTCTTTAATCTCAGGACTTAAAAAGCAAAGGTAAATGGATCTCTCAGTTTATGTCCCACCAGGTCTATGTAGTTAGATCTGGGACAACCCAGGAATACATAGAGAGGCACTACCTCCAAAAAGAAAAGGCCATATTTCTTAATATGTAGTCTTCTGTGAGGACAGAATACTATAGTATAAATAAAAAGCTTATTGTTTTGACTTAGTAAGTTTGCTGTTTTTTTGTTTTTTTTTTTTTAAGCTATATGTAAAGTATATTGTGTTCCTAGTGAAGAATAAGTTACATAACCCAAACTTTGTGGGTAGGTGCAAGTGTGCTGGAAAGATTGTTTTATTCTGCAGATAAAGACACATACTGTTTTGTTTTGGTTTGTTTTTCTTCTTTTTTTGAGATAGAGTTTTTCTACATGTCCCTGACTGCCCTCAAACTTAGAGATTCACCTGCATCTGCCTCCTGGGTGCTGGGAATTAAAGATGAACACTGCTACTCCAGGCTTTGAATATACACTGTTTTTCCAGGGAACCCATATTTAGTTCCTAGTATTCATAACAGGCACTGATAACTGCTCGTAACTCTACTTCTAGGACATCTAATGCCATCTTCTGGTTTCTGCAGGCACCACATACATATACAAAATAAAACTCAATCTTTAAAGAGAGAGAAGAGACTAAAAGGCAGAAGTTCACAGAACTTAAACAAGTACTAAAACTCTCCAGTAGCTTAAGAGAGATGGGGAAACACCATGTCCAGTGTAGTTTCTATGGGTTACCAAAATGAATGTAGAGCTGCTGACTCACAAAGACTCTCTCGGCAGCAGCAGCTGTCCCCTGTGCACAAAGCTAATGGTAGGATTTGAGCACAGGTGACTGCAGAAAGAGGGCCCCCTCAGCTGCACTGACATTTGTGAAAATCAAAGGCTTAAATATTTCCCACAATTTAAACTGCTTTAGGAGATGAGTTAGAATATGAGACAGTAAGCACAGGCACCTTCAAATGAGGGAGGAAATGAGTTTGTGGTGAGAAGAAATGAGTATGTTTATAGAAGAAACTTTGGGTGTTTTTAATAGAAGACTGTTGAATATTTAAAGATTTTATTTTTAATTGTGTATCTGATTTGGGTTTATGTAGGTAACTAGTGGCCAGAAATGGGTGTCAGATCCCTTGAGCTAAAGTTAGCTGTAGGTGGTCTTGAGCCACATGACACTGGTTTTAGGAACTCAACCTTGGTCTTCTACAAGAGTGGAAGTATATGATCTCACTCACTGAGTTAATTCTTCATGATTTTATTTTTATGTAGTCTGTTCTGGCTCCCTGAACTTGGATTTATCTTCCCAAATGCTAATGTTGTAGTTAAGCTTTACACAATTCAGTTTTTTGGGTTTTTTTTTTTTTTTTAACTTTATTTATTTATTTGCCTTGGTGTTTGCCTGGAACTACAGACAGTTGTTAGCTGCCATGTGGGTGCTGGGAATCGAACCCCGGTCCTCTGGAAGAGCAGACGGTGCTCTTAACCGCTGAGCCATCTCTCCAGCCCCACAATTCAGTTTTATACTTTGTATTTAAAAGTAAAATCCTTTATTACTAGAGCCAGAAATGGTAACAATGCCTGTAATTCCAGCTCTTATCTTGTAGAGACCAGACTATCCTATGCTACACACTGAATTTAAGGCCACCCTGGGTTATGTGAGACCTTATCTCAGTAACAACAAAAATTCTTTGATTTTCACAAGTAGGATGCATTAATCCCACCTACTCAGACTGAGACAAGAGGATTACTAAAACTGAGTTAAAGACAATATATGCAAAGACCTGTTGGCTAAAACCAGTCATAATAATTTGATTGAAGCAATTATTAAAAGAGAAGAATTTTTCTCATTCTGTCCCTTACCCCCATTTCTACCTGTTTTTTGAAATAAATTAACCAAGAATTACAGTTAACAATTTTCAATCTATTTCTATTTGACAAAAATCAGATAAAACATTTAATTATCTACCCTATTTTGATGAGTCAAGTTTATTTTAAATTTATCCTTTTACCATAATTAAGAAATATTATAACTATGAGTATCTAGTCTTCCACTCCATCAAAGATTCCAGTCGGATGAAATGTTAGCTAATGACAAGGATATCACCCAAACTTTCTCTGGCATCCGTAGTTTCCCTGGAAAGTTGGGGCATCATCTTTGGCCCATAGGCTTAGTATATCTGACTTTTGTCAGATGCAGGAAATTTTGAAGGACTGTCCTACCTCTTCTTGGCAAAGTCCATTTTATAAAGTAACTGTCAGCAGTTGAAGCAAGGGCAATTTCTTTGCCTATATTGCTAGCTTTTGCCATAAAGAAAGCAAACTCCATATAGAGTTTCTTTGATGCCCATCATTGTCTCTGAAGTAGATCAGTGTTGCCAGGGGCAGATGTTTCTCACTGTCTGAAAAATCTTAGGTTATTCTGCCTAACCTTATTGTGCCTTGCCATAGGCCAAAACAGCTTTGTTTTCAACCATTGAGATAAATACATACAATGTACAAAAGTCTATCACACAGCAATCTGTTTTTTAATGCAACATGTTCCTGATTAATTGGGTCTTTGTTAATAATTTCTTAGAATGCAATTATTGATTTCATAAATTTGCTAGTGTAATTAATACTTTTTTCCCCTGTATATGTTAACTGCTAGATCTTTAAATTACGTTTATTTATTGTGTCTGTGTGTGTGTGTGTGTGTGTGTGTGTGTGTGTGTGTGTGTGTGTGTGAGACACTCATATGTAGCACATATTAGAAGTCAGTGAACAACCTTCAGAATCTTCGACTTTCTTGGTGTGTGTTCCAGGGATCAAGCTCAGGCCACCAACCTGACAGCAAGTACCTTTGCCTACTTGGTTGTCTTGCCTCACCTAGTATCTGAACTTTGTTTGGAGTTGCCATTTGCCAATTATCACCTTTTTTAAAAATTGTTTTTATTAAGTTATTTAAAGTATCTTTATATGTAAAAATGAATATTGATATATCTAATATTAATAATATTCAGCATATTCTTTTACAGGACTATATTTTAGTCAGACTGTTGTTACTACTTCACACTTACTGTGTAAAGTTTTGAGGAGGGTAACACAAAAGGAACCTCACCTATCACCTATTCTCATGTTACCGAAACCTGTTTGACCATTGTCTTTTTAGATTCTTTGTGTTTATTATATTTCAGTTAGGACCCAGTTATGAGTCTCTGCAGTCTTACTAACTTACATTTTTTTTTTTTACTAGTGCACTTGTAAAATTAATGAATAAATCCATAGAAGGGACAGCAGATGATGAAGAGGAGGGTGTAAGTCCAGATTCAGCCATTCGCTCAGGACTAGAACTTCTTAAGGTATTTTTAAAATAATTTTATCTTGATTTATTTCCAAAGTTTCACAATGGCATTTTCTTTAAATGTGTAGGTACAGACTTATTTTACTTTATTCAAAAGACTAAAATTTTCTAGTATAAATTACATCTTTTTAAGGTTTTTACTTTGACATATATTTATTTATTATACATACAGTATTCTGACTGCTTGTATGCCTACACACCAGAAGAGGACACCAAATCTCATTATAGATGGTTTTGAACCACCATGTGATTGTTGGGGATTGAACTCAGGACCTCTGTAAGAGCTGCCAGAGGTCCTGAGTTCTAACCTCTGAGCCATCTCTCCAGTCCCCATATATTTTTTTATATAGAGTCTTGTTCTATAGCCCTGACTGGCATGGAACCCTTTATCTTTCCTTGTGCCTCTCAGCCTGCCAAATACTATTAACTACAGATGTCTGCTACCATGCTTGGCTATAAAACTAGATCTTATAAAAAATAATTTCTGTGTTATTATATAATTATTTTTGCTACAGTGGCATCTTTTTAAAAGATCCGTTTCTGGGCGTTGAAAGATAGCCCAGCAGTTAAGATGGCTCAGTAGTTGTCCATTTATCCAAAGGACCCAGGTTCAGTTTCCAGCACTCCCACGACAGTTCACAACTCCAGTTTTGGAGAATCTTTCACCCTAAAGCAGACATACATGTAAGCAGAACCCCGTTATATGTAATAAAGAAATCTTTTTAATAAGAAAGCTATTTCTGATTACCTTTTGCACTCCTGTTAAGCTTGTGACCATGTATGTTAAGTAATTCAGTCTTTTTTTTCAAAGAAGCTGTATTTGAGACAATTGACAATTGGAGTTGTTATATGACATCTCCTGGGGCCTTCTAAAACTGTTCATGATGGGGTGGGGAGAGTTCAAGACAGAGTTTATCTTTGTAGCCTGGCTGCCCTGGAAGTTACTCTGTAGAATAGGTTGTCTTCCAGCTCACAGAGATCCACCTGTCTCTACCACCCACCCCAACCCCATGCTTGGATTAAAGTCATTCTCCACCACCACTGCTGCTCAGCATGCTAATAATGATCTTAATAATGTAAAATAATTCAAATTACCTATATATAAGAGCCAGGTATGACTCAAGATTTTTCTCTATGACTGCAGGACTAGTGGAAGAGTTGATTGGTTCCATGTTACAGAGTGAGCAGGACAGTGTTGTCAGGGACTTCTAACATGTTTTTGTCCAACTTTAACACTGGATAGAGGGAGTACAAAGAGGTTGAGTCAGAAACCACAGCAAGACAACATTGGAGTTCCCAGGGATCTAACTCATGTATGCCTATCCCAGAAGCACAGAGTTTTAATCTGTTTTAGTCTATTTTTAAAATGAAATTCTCCAGGGGTCTTTAGGTGCGTGTATGTGAATTAAAAAAAAAAATTCACTGAGCCCTTTTCCATGCTTTATGATGTATATAATTTACTTTTCAAGAACACAAAGATAAACTGCTCAGTTTTCTCTCTTTTTACTTGGCTCTTGCATGCAATAGAGGCTAGTATAATCATTTCCACATCATAAAGATAAAAGTTGTAGCATTTCTTATATGAGCTGATATAAGTTCCTTAATGTTAGAGACTGGGCCCAGCTCACGTCCAAATAAATTAGCTAACAATTATATGTTTTAATTAAAAATTTGCAGTAATCACGTCATTGTTGATAATTATGATACATGAACTTTCTGTGATGATTTCACTTGACATATTCCTATACAGATTATCATTTGACAACCAAAACTGTATTTTTATTAACATCAATAAACCTGGAGCTTTTATTTCAAATAAAGTTCTTATACCTAAATATATTTATAAACTGAAAGTAACTTACTACTATTGGAATATCATTCTCCATAAGCAATGAGCCTTTCGTTTTTTCCTCGGTGCTGAAGAGCACTGACTGCTCTTCCAGAGAAGCCAAGGTCAATTCCTAGCATCTACATGGCAGTTCACAACTGTAACTCTAATTCCAGGGGACCTGAGATGCACACACACAGACCAAAAGACCAATGTACATAGGATAAATAATTTCTTAAAAAGGCAGAATGGAGCCTTTCCAGCTGGTCAAAAACTTGCTTTGTGAACATGAGCACCTGAGTTTCATTTCAATTACCCAAGTGAAAATGCCTGACTTGGTAGCATGCTTGTGATCCTAGCAGGGAGAAAAGAGGAACAGGAAGATCCCAGAGGCTCACTGGCCATCCAGTCTAGCTTAGTGAGTTCCAAGACATTCTAAACTGTGTCCCTGATTGTGACAGTCAAAGATTTACTTGGGTCTCCATAAACATGAATATGCACATGTACCTATACACAGACATGATTTTATTTTTTAAAGAAGTCATTCTTTGTCTAAGTAGCAGTATGAACCAGTTGATGAAGTGATGAGGTCAAAGTTGGCATATTAGCTATATTGGAGAAGTGACTTTAAGCTACCATGCATTATTTTCATTAATGTCTTATGAGTAAAAATAACTGCAGTGGTGGCTCAAATATGTAATCTGTATTCTCTGTGCTGTAGCTACCATATGTACACCAGAAATTTACATTTTATTTGTTGAAAGAAATCTCCTTTTTTAATAGATTAGACCTGTTGTCTGTGCTCTTAAAGGTGTATCTATCCCTCCAGGTTCTGTCTTTCACACATCCTACCTCGTTCCACTCTGCAGAGACATATGAGTCCTTGTTACAGTGCCTAAGAATGGAGGATGACAAGGTAGCAGAAGCTGCCATACAAATTTTTAGAAACACAGGCCACAAAATAGAAACAGACCTTCCCCAGATACGATCGTGAGTATATTTTTTTAACCTGCTAAACACAAAAGTTTATGTGTATGGGAGCAGTAGAATCCTGATTTCTGTTTCAAGGGTGAAGATGGGAACAGAAAGAAATCTTCCACTTTTGTGCCAGTTTTCTGTCTCCCTGTCCCCTCTGTGCCCCATCCCATCACAGTTAGGATAGACTCGGAGGAACAAGCTCCAACTGTGTTCAGAAGGAAGTGACTTGAAAAAGTTTAGTAATCAAAAGTTATCACAGAATTAAATATATCTTTCTAGTCTATGTATTTGTATTTTCTTTTAAATTGGCTATAAATTCAGTAGGTA
Organism: Sigmodon hispidus; assembly: GCA_004025045.1. NCBI lineage: Eukaryota > Metazoa > Chordata > Mammalia > Rodentia > Cricetidae > Sigmodon > Sigmodon hispidus. The sequence continues at coordinate 89,965 of PVIH01003714.1, forward strand.
AGACCTTCCTGTCCCAACAAAGACAAATAGGGCAATTAAATAGTGTTTATCATAAAATATTAGTTAGTTGCTTGGTAATTGATAATGGTGACAGTGATCATAAGAATTAAGTATATTTATATATTTTCATTTGGCATCTTATGATTATACTTATGGTAAGGGTAGGAGACAAATAGAACATGTTGATATTGTCATCTGCATCGTGTTCATTGTATGTGCAAATTGTTCATGGTAACTCCGAATACTAAGATTATAGAACATAGACATATGGACAGACTTCTTAAGGATTTACTAAATATAATTTGTATGAAACAATGGGATCACCCAGTCAATCCCTATCTTCAATGGTCTTGTTTATATATCTGTTCATACAGTCAAAAAGATCATTTGGCTTGGAATAGGTCTACAACCTCAGGCAGGAAGACTTGGTCTCAAAAAACTTTTTTACACAAGATGAGGGAGTTAAAGATATAGCTCAGTGGCAAAGTTACTTACTTGACATACATGAGACCTTCCTTGCTTCAAAGCCCTGTGTATAGAAAAGGGAAAAAAAATCATTAACACAGTAGGATATAAAGTTCATGTATGACACGTTCTTCCCGGATTAGAATAGTTATATGAGTTAAGACAATAGATCTATTTTTAAAAGAGTGTTGCATCAAGAGAAGCATTAGAATGATAGATATAGGTTGAACAGTTAACTTCAGAATCAACGAAAATCTTTTGTTTTAAAGAGTAATGGAGGATGAATGGAATAATCTCAGAAAAGCAAAAACACACTAGAAAGGCCTCAGTAACAACCGTGTAGCACCTTTGCATTACATACAGCACTCTAAGAACAAAACAAAAACAAGTAGTGGGAGAGAGAAGTTAATTTTGTATCACTTCAAGCTTTCTTCTGAAAAATTATTTTATATACCTACCATTTGATAAACTATATCTTCTGGGGCGGGAGAGGTGGCTCAGCAGCTAAGAGTAATTTAAATTCCAGCCTATCTGACACCCAACCTTCACGTGCACCTGCACCCAAGTGTACATGCCCACACAGAGACATGAAAATAATTAGATATTCTGATATATTTATGATTTTCTCTTTTACTATGTTTTTTTCTTTCAAGTTGTATACAAATTTAGTAGCTATCATCTTCCTGTTCCAACAAAGACAAGTAGAATGATTTAATAGTTTTTATCATAAAATATTTATTAGTTGCTTGATAATTGATAATGGTGATAATGATCATGAGGATAAAATACATTTAAATGTATTTTCTTTAATTATTCACCAGTATTAATAGTAGTGTGCTTTTATGAATAAAAGACCAAATTGTGCTTGGGCCAGCAAGTCTATTTAGACATGGAAATCCCTATCTCATAGTGCAGGTCTCCATGTCAGATTTATATTGACTAGCATGTTCCAGGATATTTGGTTTTTGGTGGAGGTGTATGTATGGCTTGTCTTAAATATTGCTACTAAAAATTATTGTTAGAAGTAAGCCTTTGCATTTAATGACATCAGCTATTGGTCTATAACATGTTTGCTGTAGAGTTTTGTTGCTATACAGATTTCTACTGATTATAAAGGTATTTATATATACATATATATATTTATCATGAAAACTGAAACTTGCGTGTGTGCCTCCTTGGTAGTGTTTACCTAGTACGCATAAGGCTATAAGTTGCTCCCAGCATTTGGAGGTGAGGTGCATGTATATGTTTGTGTGTGTGTGAGGCTAGGCAAAAAAGAAAGTTGTTATTAATGTTTTAAGAATGTGTGCCTGCTTAATATATGTGCCTATTTTGTAGGTTCATATGAATATATTTCCTTCATGTATGTGTTTTGCCATATAGTGAGCATTTATTTTTTTATTATATTTGTTTTATAGTGTCCTGTGGAAAGAGTTTAATCTTTTATCTTAGTATAGTCGTTAGATGATTTGACTTTTTTTTTTCCTTTAGATAAATTTTACCTTCAAAATTTTGTTTCACCTTTTAATACAGCTTCACCTTTTCCTATCTGTGTTACCTTTTGAAGTTTTTATGTCTTAGCTTTCTTATCCTTGCTATGGCTGTAATAGTAACTTTTTGGTTATTAATATTCATTAGTTGAATTAATGCATGTTAAACAATTCAAATGATAACTACACACACATATACTGGATAACTATTAGAAACTTTTAATTTCACTAAACTTTAAATGCTTTTCATTTTACTGAACTGTATATCTGTGTAGTCTGTCTTGCTGATATCATTTCAGCTGTTTAATAAAACTTGGCCTTTTACTACTATTTTTTCATGACTGTTTTCAAATAACTAAGGGAATTATAAAAGGGAACTGGAAAATTAGAATGTTTACTTAAGAGGTAAATGTGAATGTGCCCTGGGGCAAATTGTAGATTATTAATCAAGGTTAGCTTGTTTGATGTTTCTCTATGTTTATGAATTACCTTTAAAATAATAATTAATTGCTTTAAATAGCCTTTGAGCAGTTCTATGTCTATCAATCAAATAATTTCTAAGAAAGCTTTCTCTACCAGCACAGATCTGATTTAAGTAGGGAAATGATGAATAAGAAGAAATCTAGGGATTTGCATGCTTCAGAAAAATACAACTTTACTATTATTTTTTGCAGAACCTTAATTCCCATTTTACATCAGAAAGCAAAGAGGGGCACTCCACACCAAGCCAAGCAGGCTGTGCACTGCATCCATGCCATCTTCTCAAATAAGGAGGTCCAGCTTGCACAGATTTTTGAGGTATTCATAGTACATATTTTCATTGGCCTGTATCAGTTTCTGTAATTTGGGAAAGCTAGAATAGTCTAGGTTTTTAAGCCTGTTTAATTGTATTCTTATATTAAAATGTAACTCCTCGGGGCTGGAGAGATGGCTCAGCGGTTAATAGCACCGTCTGCTCTTCCAGAGGACCCGGGTTTGATTCCCAGCACCCACATGGCAGCTAACAACTGTCTGTAGTTCCAGTTCCAGGCAAACAAACACCAAGGCAAATAAATAAATAAATAAAGAAAGAAAGAAAGAAAGAAAGAAAGAAAGAAAGAAAGAAAGTTAAAAAAAAAATGTAACTCAGAATACGTGTATACCTAGCGCTGTGTTTTAGCTGTTAGTCTATGTTCACATCTTTCATATTGGAAGAGGTTTTATATTTGAGAATATTCTTTAGTCCTGTCTGCTCTAGTTTATACTCAGTGATTGAACTGCTCTCTTAAGTACCTACAACCATACCTGTCAGTGTCTGTATATCATCCTTGGACTCTGCTTCTTGAAAGGCATTCTTATTGTTACAAATTGGAGATACAGCTCCATGAACTTTTACTTTTTATTATTCAAGGTTGTTTAAAATATCCTCTCAATCTTATTATTATCTTAGTTGCTCTTTTTTTTTTTTTTAAGATTTATTTATTATGTATACAGTATACAGAAGAGGGTACCAGATATCATCATAGATGGTTGTGAGCCACCATGTGGTTGTTGGGAATTGAACTCAGGACCTCTGGAAGAACAGTCAGTGCTCTTAACCTCTGAGCCATCTCTCCAGCCCCTTAGTTGCTGTTTTATTACTCAAAGAAATAATTTAACTGGAGTCTTCCTTAGTCCATGACCATCATGGTTTGGAGCATGGCAGCTGGCAGACAAACATGGCTTTAGAGAATTACCTTAGAGTCCACATCTTATCTGTGAGTTCCTGGCAGAGGGACAGATATGTACTTTTTAAATGTCAAAACCCACACCTCTTCCAACAAGGCCACATCTTCTAATCCTTCCCAGAACAGTTCAGTAACTGGGGACTAGACATTCAAATCTGTGAGATTATAATAGTCATTTTCATTTGAACCATCACAATTATATTTCAGTAGGTGAAATGATCAAATAACTAGAATTGGTAAATTTATGAGGACTGTAGAACATCTAAATGCTTATACAATCAATTGGTGATTGTTTTGTTTTGTTTTCATAGCCACTCAGTAGGAGTCTGAACGCTGACGTACCAGAACAGCTTATAACTCCACTAGTTTCGCTGGGCCACATTTCCATGCTAGCACCAGATCAGTTTGCTTCCCCCATGAAATCTGTAGTGGCAAACTTTATTGTTAAAGATCTTCTGATGAATGACAGGGTAAGTTTCTCAATTACTAAATTTAGAGTCATGGGTTTAAAGCTATCTATTGCTTTATCACAGAAACACTTCTTTTTCAATATCTGGTGTGTGTTCCTGTCTGTGTGTGTGTGTGTTCATTCCAGTCTGTGTCCCCATCTGTACACATGTGTGAAGGCTAGGCACGTGCTTTACATGTTAGATCTGAGGTGACTGATGCCTTCTTAGGATCTAACCTGTAGTCTTTGTGTACAAGTTTTAAAATTTTAAACTCTACCCTATTAATGTAACTGCCGGTTTAAAAGTATAGGGTTTTTTTTTGTTGTTGTTTGTTTGTTTGTTTTTTAAGATAATCTATTGTTAAATGGAGAAGTCACAAACAAAAATGGAGTAGGACAGTAGTGAAAACCTTTTTTGTCTTTTGGTGTATATCAAATATTTTTAAGTTTAAAAACAGGAAAAGTGTCAAATGAAAAGAGACTTGTTCAAATGTAGTCTTTTTTAGGCCTTTGAAAGGAAAACTACCTTTTTCTAGAAACATACAGCATCTGCAGCAGCAGCCATACTTAAGAAACAGGAAGAAGCTTCATATTGAACACATGAGTCTTCATGGGTGCCTAGTTCCAGAGTTTTTAAAGTCTACCCTTTCCCTTTGCCAATAGTCACCTCAGATCTAAAAGTCCACTTTTGCCAATAAATACTTTTTCCACAGCTAAGTATTTGTTTCTCTGAATTCATCTTAGGAGCTTGTAGGATTATTGTGTCCCCACCTAGCATGGTCCATGAAACCAGCAACCTCTCTACCTGGGGTGGGTGGGGGTGGGGTGTATCAGGCACTAGGCAGTGGGGCTCTAGATAGTACCACAGTCTTCAAATGCAAGCAGTTATTTTTACACCTCTTTTCCATGATAACAAGTCTCTGCTCTGGCCCCAGGGAAGCCAACATGTTGTCAGTTTTTGCTTTCTGGACAGATGGAAGCCATTGTTAGAGACCCAGCGGCAACACAGACAGCAGAACCTGTGGGACCCGCTTGACATGACTTGAGTGTATTGAGAGGACAGGCGTACAGCTTATTCTTTGCAGTGCTGGAATGAAAGTCAGTTTGCCACTTTCTTTACTCTAGCACTGTGGGGCCTGGCAGGGGTTCTAAGAAGCAAGGGCCAGGCCAGGGGGAGAGGCAGACAAGTCTGGTGCACAACACTCACTGGGCCAGCATTGTCCCTGCTGCTGTGGTGGGTTCAGCTGGACTATCCAAATTGGCTGGGAAACACCTTTAATTCTTATCCAACTCTATTATAGTCATTTCTGCGTATGCAGTGGTACCAAAGAAATGTTCCCTCATCAGCACAAGGTGTTTCAATTGTCACTCTCAAAAAGAGCTGTCTGCTGCATTTTGCTTTGTGAGAAAAGGGGAAAGTATTTTATAACCCCAAAATACCTATGAGTGGAATTGACATAAGCCTAGGAAAATGTTAACCAGAAACCAAGCAAGCTAGGACTATACCAGACAGATCCTGCGCCTGGAACCAACCTTTGAGAACCAGGCAGCTGTGGTTCCCCTCAGCTTGTTTGCCTCATTCAGTGAGGGCAGAACAGTTAGAGCTTAGGTGTTAAAAACATCTCCCTTTGTGGTTTTTGTCTTATTCCTCTAATAATCATGAAAACTTGATGATACTAAGAGTTTGGATTAACAGGGAAAACTAATGGAGAGGAAACAAAAATGGAGTGGTCCTCAGATTGAGCACATCTATCTGGGCATCACAGTCTGCCAGAGCGTGATGTTGGAGTGTGAGAGAGGGCCGCTGCCCTCCAGGCCACCTTTCTTACCCTGCTGTCGACTCTGTAGTTTCTTTTTAAGGATTCATTTTTTGATTTTTGGTTTTTCAAGACAGGGTTTCTCTGCCTTGGCTGTCCTGAAATCATTCTATAGACCTGGCTGGCCTTAGTATCTCAGGGTTTTTGCTTGCTTTTGCCTCCTGAATGCTGGGATTAAAGGTGTTTATCTGTTTAATTTCTTCAATTAGGGTTTCTCTATTGCAGCACTGGCTGTCCTGAACCTCACTTTATAGACATGCTAGCATAGAACTCACCTAGATCTGCCTGCTAGATTTTTAGATATTACCAGACTGGATATCATATTGTCTGTCCCTTTTTAATCAATTCACCAACCTAGTCTGAAGGTTCCAGTTTCTTGACATCTTTTTTTTTTTTTTTTTTTTTTTTTTTTTTTTTTTTTTTTTTTTTTTTTTTTTTTTTTAAATATTATGTATACAGTATACAGAAGAGAGCACCAGATCTCATTATAGATGGTTGTGAGCCACCATGTGGTTGCTGGGAATTGAACTCAGGACATCTGGAAGAACAGTCAGTGCTCTTAACCTCTGAGCCATTTCTCCAGCCCTCGACGTTATTTTTGACTCTTGCTGCTCTTCAAAGAATAAATATGAAATGATATCTTATAATGGATGTGCATTGCTTCTGTGTGTTTATTTGCCATCTGTGTTGCTTTTGGAGAGCTGTCTGTTCAGGTCCTTTAGTACTTGTTTTGTTGTGATGGTGTTAAGTTTTGGTGGTTTGGAGTTGTGGTCTCATGTATGTAGCCTAAGGTGGGCTTGAACTCTCTGTGTAACAAAGGCTGGCCTTTAGTTTTGCCTCCCTCCAAAATTCTGGGATTACAGACATTCACTACTGTACCAGCAAGGTTTATTTATGCATTCTAGATATTAAACCTTTCTTTAATGTTTACTAAGGATAAAGATAACAAGGATTACTCCCTGTGTTGTTTACTGAGTTTATAGTTTTATCCAAGTATCCTTTTTCTTTTAGGTGATGGTTGTAGATGGTATGACAGTTTAGTGTCAATTTTCTTAGCACCATGTGTTGAGAAATTGTTCTTTTCCTACAACTTTGTATTTGTACCCTTGTCAAAAATGAATAATATACAATACAATATTTAAAAAGGCTATTTTAATAAAAAGGTTGTTCTCATTTTTTTATTGCTCTGCATCTCTATTCTTGTGCTACAATTATAAGTTTGTAGTATGTTTTGAAGTTGTAAAGTGTGACTTTTTAAATTCTGTTCTTTATAAGCTTTTACCTATATATTTTCATATTATTTGAGGTGAAAATACTAAAGTTTTCAATTATCTATAGTCAACAGGTGAGAAGAATGGAAAATTATGGTCTCCAGATGAGGAAGTTTCTCCTGAAGTACTAGCAAAGGTAAACTTGAATAGGTCTTTATGATCTTTATGTTAAAAAAAAAAAAAAAAAGGAATGCTTGTGGGTATCTTGGGCTTTCTCTAGTGAGCTGCTTTATTTATTTATTAATTACTTATTTACTAAGGCTCACCTGAGCCTAGAGTTAGAAATGATTGTAAGTCACCTTCTTGGTGTTGGTCCTCTAGAAGAACAAATAGTACTCAGAATGTTGAGCCTCTCCTTCATTTGAAAAGTCATTGTAAATTACTACTTCTCTAAGGAATTGTAGTTGCCATTGTCAGTTTTCTTTCTTTCTGTCTGTCTGTCTGTCTGTCTTAGGATGTGAGGTGATGCTGGCTTGAGTTAGCCTTCCAACTCTCAGCACACCCCTGTCCTGTGCTGAGTCAGTGTTCCGATCCTTTTCATTATCTGTGAGCCTATATTTTAATTCATGTGTTTTTGTTAGATGACCAGTAAAATACAGGGAATAATACTTACATCTTTCAATACTTACTTCTTCCTGTGTGTTGGTAACAATCTTTCAGTAATTAAGACCACACATAATTAATTATGTTTAAACAAATAAGGATGTTTAAGATGAACCAGACTTGATTTATTCAACTGTCTTCTGTTTCTTTAATAATATAAAAGACTTTAAATAATTGTTTTTTAATCATCATAGGTTTAGTGGCTATTTTTAACTTTTTGAAGATTTTTAAATGATATTTACTACACTTTTTTATAGTTACATTATACTGTACAATGAATAGATCAAGATACTCAACACATTATTTTTGCATTGAAATGTTCATAATCTTCTCTATTAACTATTTTGAAATGTTCGGTTACTCATTGTTAACCTTAATTATTCAATTATGATTATATTTAAAGTTACTACTTTGACTAGGGGGAAGGGCATACCTTTTATTTCCAGTCCTCAGGAAGCACAGTCAGGTGGATCCATGTGAGTTCTAGAATAGCCTGGTCTACATAGTGAGTTTCAGAGCTGACATAAACAAATAAAATTCTTTTTTATTTGTTTGGGTTTTTTTGAGACAGGGTTTCTCTTTGTAAACTTGGCTGTCCTGGAACTCATTCCATAGAGTAGGCCGGCCTCTGATTCCTGAGACTAAAGGTGTACAGCAGAAACTAATAGTTTTATACAAGTCCATTGCTGTAGTAGTTCATACCCTTTCTTCTCTCCTCCCCCCTTCCTGGTCTCTAATGACCATTTGTAGTGATGTGCATCATTTGCCTTCTCCTAGCTGTGGAAAAAGCATATCTACAAATTGAACAGAGATTGATATTGATTCTTGTTGTTATCTTTCATCATAACACATCTGCTCAATAGGATAAGTAGTGTCATTAATCAAATTAGTTAAAAATGGTCTTCTCTTTAATTGGAGTTTTAAGCTGCTTTCCTTTTTTAGCATGTTACTATTTTATAGGTACAGGCAATTAAACTTTTGGTGAGATGGCTGTTGGGTATGAAGAACAACCAGTCTAAATCTGCCAACTCAACGCTTCGGCTATTATCAGCAATGTTGGTGAGTGAGGGTGACCTGACGGAGCAGAAGAGGATCAGGTGAGTTTCCTTCTTCCTAGTTTCCTGTTCCTAGGATTGGGGAAGAGTTTTGTGGAGTTCTTCCTGTGAGTAGTATGAGGTGTTTTCACTGCCCTGTAAGCGTAGGAATGAATTCTCTTGAACACATTGAAGAGAGTTAGTATGTTTTTGCCATTTCCAAAAACTATCAATGTCTGCTAATAAACTTTTAGCTATACTCAAGTCCGCGTTAGTAAATATTCACATTTGGTGACTAATCAATCAGTTATTTGTTGAACTTCTCCTCTTTGTACCATCATGAAAAAGTTGCAAAGATAGATGACCCTGTTATGTGATTGAACAAGTGGAATGACATAATGATAATAAATGACTTTTAATGGTGGCTTAAAAAGGGGAGAATAGAAGCCTTTTGGTGATTTTAAGAAAAGTCTATAGATTGGGGGAAAAAAAATGGGTAAATTTCCACTTTTCATGGAATTACTGTCTCCATTTTGTTTCTTATTTGAAGAAATTGTCAATCCCTTATTTCTTTCAAATACTTGATATCAAGAGCACTGACAGAGATAACTCATGATTTTTAACTTTGTGTGAGAGGACACAAAGCTATTTTTATGAATTTAGTATTTACTAAGCTCTGTTACATACTAGGTAGTGCTTTGATTTTTTTTAAAGATAACATTAGTTATTTCCTCTAAAAATATATAATCCACTTGTAGAGGTAATAGGCAATTAGTTCATTATGCCTAAATGCTTTGATAAATTGAAACAATAAGAAAAACGAAAACAAACCCAACATTTTTTATGCTGAGTAAGTGGACAGAAGCTTTATATTGACAGTAATTAGAACTGGGTTGGCAATAATGAAAACTTGTATCTGGCATACCTTTACAATGTTTTGAAATGCTTTGTAATGAGGCCTTACAACTTAGTGATACATAGGCACAATCCACAATGGAGCTGAAGACTAACTATTACCAGTGGACATGGAAAAGAAAAGTTTAAGTATTTATCAACCTAAACTACATAATGTGATGTAAAATTAGTAATACCCTTTTCCCTAAATTGAAAGAAAAAATTAAGAATATTTTGTTTAGTGAGAATTAAGAAACTGCATTCTGTCCTTATTCTGCTCTGACATGGTATCATCCTTGTAGAAATGTGAGACATTTTATATCTTTGTGTTTAAATATGTTCTAAATATGAATCTACATTTATGAAACATAAAATAATGTAAAATATACATATAACCATATGTTCTAATCTGTCTTTTTCTTTAAAACATCTGGTTCTCTGACTGCTAATCATACATTGAGGTTAATGTATTATAGCATTATAAATAGTGTGATTGGTAGAATAAAAATTGCTTGGTTGGTTAAAAGGTTGAAGGTAGAGCATGGATAGAAGACACAATTGACTTGAGCCTTTTCTCTAGGTTGAGTTCATAGTCACAAAGTCACTGCCTTTATTTGTACATTGAGTTACCGACTATCAATTTCTCACTCAAAAAGCAATCCAGTCAGAAAATTTTGTATAATAATGTTTATAGGAAGTGTTTAATTCTTTTTGTTTGTTTATAGTAAATCTGATATGTCTCGCTTGCGATTAGCTGCTGGTAGTGCCATAATGAAGCTTGCTCAGGAACCTTGTTACCATGAAATTATTACCCCAGAACAGTTTCAGCTCTGTGCACTTGTTATTAATGTAAGTAGAAAACTTACTTCAAATCTTTGTCTTTAAGTTGAATGCATTTATTTTGTTTTGTTTTTGAGTACAAACTCATTTAATATCTGGATAAACAAAAGAGATTATTTTCATTGCTCCAATATAGTCATCATTTTAACATTTTATTTTGTTTTTCCAGACAGGGTTTCTCTGTGTATACTTGGCTGTCCTGGAACTCACTTTGTAGATCAGGCTGGCCTTGAACTCACAGAGATTACCTGACTCTGCCTCCTAAGTGCTGAGATTAAAGGCGTGCCCCACCACCACAGGCTGGTCATTTCAATTTTTTAACTAATACAAAATATTTTCAGCAGGAGGGCACTCGAGAGGGAGAGAAAGTAAATGCTTAGATATATTGTGTGTCTTTGTTTCTGTGCTGATACAGGATGAGTGCTACCAAGTAAGGCAGATATTTGCCCAGAAGCTTCATAAGGCACTTGTGAAGTTACTGCTCCCGTTGGAGTATATGGCAATCTTTGCTTTGTGTGCCAAAGATCCTGTGAAGGAAAGAAGAGCACACGCACGCCAATGTTTACTAAAGAACATCAGCATACGCAGGGAATACATAAAACAGAACCCCATGGCTACAGGTATGTACCTGATGGTTGTTGGCCTAGTTAGGGTTTCTATTGATATGAAGAGGCACCATGACCACAGCAACTCTTATAAAAGAAAACATTTAATTGGGTGGCTCACAATTTCTGGGGTTTAGTACATTATCATCATGATGGGACATGGTGGCATGCAGGCAGACATGGTGCTGGAGAAGGATCTGAGAGTGGGGAACGAGCTACATCTTGATCCTGCAGGTAGCAGGAAATGAACTCACATTGGGTGTGGCTTAAGTATATATGATACTTTAAAGTCCACTCCCATGGTAGCATAATTCTCTGACAAGGCCACAACTACTCCAACAAAGACATATCTCCTAAAGATGTCATTCCCTATAAGTTTATGGGGGCCAATTACATATAACTACCACAGTAGTTCACAGTGTACATGAGAGAAGGATATTTGGATTTCTACTATAGTTTATACTAAAGTGGTTAACTTTATAGAATGTTGTTATTATAGTTGTAGTATGTGTAGAAGCTGAAATCTTGTATTAAAGTGACATTTAGCTTTAAATTCTTTTGGCTAGCTGGGCTGTGGTGGTACACACCTTTATTGTCAGCATTTGGGAGGCAGAGGAAGGTGGATTTCTGTGAGTTCAAGGCTAGTCTGGTCTACAAAGCCAGTTTTAGAGAAGCTGGGGGGTTGTTATTGGTAACTATATTTTCTTATGCAATCATCAGTGTGGTTTAATTTGTACATACTGCTCAGAGGTTAAACTATATTCTTTTTTCCCATGACTGTTCCAGTCAACTGCTCTATAATCTGTTTATCCTTTGGCTTTGATTTTTTTTTTTTAATAGGATCAAAGTAAAAATAATACAGTGTCATCTGAACACATATTCCCTTCTCTTTGTGAATACTTAGGAGAAAAATAGAAGCAAATGGCTAGAATTTGTAAAAACTTTCTTATTAACCATTAATTTTTCATTTTAGAGAAATTATTGTCACTGCTGCCTGAATATGTAGTTCCATACATGATTCACTTGCTAGCCCATGATCCTGATTTTACAAGATCACAAGATGTTGATCAACTTCGTGATATAAAAGAGTAAGTGGTCTGTTTTAAGAATTTTTCGAATTATGTTCACTCTTAATCTTTTTTATTATTCCCATTGGAATTTTTCTCATTCTGAAGTTTTCTTTTTTATATAATTTAATTTTATGTGCATTGATATTTTACCTGGATATATGTCTGTATGAGGATACAAGATCCCTGATTGCTGAAGTTACAGACAGCTGTGACCTGCCTTGTGGGTCCTGGGAACTGAACCTAGTTCTCTGGAAGATCTGGGCCATCTCTCCAGCCCCTAGGATTTTTCTTAATTCACTATTGTAAATTTTTAATTATTAGAACTATCTCTATTTAGCCATCTCTTTTTATTCTTTTGTCTGTTTTCTGTTTATAGATACTTATCTTTCTAATTCTTGAAATGGATTGATAATTTATTTTGGGTTCATGGTTTAGTTTGATAGTTTATAAAACTGTGATGACATTTTGTCCTCATTGATTAGGAATTTATTTACTGGTTTGTATAACATTTTTCTTGGAGTGTGCTCGGCCCAATCAACTCCACCCTCCCACCATTAAAATCAGTCTTTAGTACTGGGGATTTTGCTCAGCTGGTGGAGTGTGTTACTTAGTTGTATGGAGCTCTGGGTAAGAACCCTAGCCCCACATAAACCAAACCTGGTAGCATATGCCTGTAATCCCTCCACTTGACCAGAAGCTCAGGGTAATCCTCAATTACATAGCAGATTCAAGTCAGTCGGGGTTGGTTAAGATCCTATCCAAAAATCTAAAGGAATTAAAAAAAAATCTCCAAAAGGAGGTCAGAAATTTGAGTGACAGCCAGGAGTAGTAAGTGTATGATCAGGGTTGCAGGAAGGCAACAAAAGAGGGAAGGTGTAATCACATGATAATCTCAAGAATGTATTATTTATTCAGATATTTTTATCTCTAAAATGTAAATAAAAATTTAAATTTTAAGAAATCTCAAGAAGTATGAGCCCATGTGTGAATTGTTCTGGGGCAAGTCTGTATATAATTATAAAACACTTGATTGAAGTGTTACTTATAACCTACAGTTTATATATGATTTTGGATGAGTGAATTAGTGATGCTGGTGTGCATCTGCAGCTTATCATGGAGTGTGTAGCAGGAAATCCTCAAATCAGGAGAGACAGTGTTGAACAGCACATTGAGATGAGTGCATACATACATGTATTTTTAAAGTAGTTTGATATACAGTGACTACTTGTGTATGAAGTCATTGGGCCTAGAATTGAAATTGGTGGTCTTTTGTAACCTATTGTTTGTCATGGTAAAGGAACAAATCCTTCTCTTAGAGTAGTGACGTGAACAGAGTAAAGGTTGAAAACAGCTTTTTGTCAAGAACGGAATGAAATTCAATTTGATAACTGGTTAGTTCATATACAAAGATAAATTTTGTTTTGTCTTTTTTTGAGACAAAGTTTTATATAGCCCACTCTGTCCACAGACTTAACATGGAATCAGAGATGACTTTGATTACTTGACCTTGCAGAATCTGAGAATGCACCACCATGCACAGCAAATGGTAGAAGTCTTAGAGAAACTGCTCTATCTCCTAGCAGTTAACCATTCTGAACATTGCTACCCAGATTCTAAACACTTAAATTATTTCAGTTTCTGAGAGGTTTTGTGGGGTGAGGATGCAAAACTTGGGTACATTGTGCACACAGGAAGGCCAAAAGTCAGTCTTAGGTGTTGTTCTTCTGAAACCACTCATCTTGGTTTTGAGTCAGGGTCTCTTACTGGGGTACACAGGTGCTACTGATTAGACTGACCAGGCTTGGAAGTAAGCCCCAAGGGTCCTCCTGTCTATGCCTTCCTGTAGCTGGAATGGTAAGCAAGAGTCACTATGCCATGCCTTTTATACAAAGGCCACACATCAACTTGGGTCCTTATTTGAGTTACAAGTACTTTCCTGACTTAGTTATTTCCTGAGTCTCCAAGTTGTGAATTTTTAAGGCAAGTGTATTAGGAAGAGAATTGATGAGACAATTGACTTTCAAAAGAATGGGTTATGGAATATGAACTGAAGATTGGATAAAAAAGGTCACAGTGGAAGATTGAAGAACAGGTGGTAGATAAAGGACTGATAAATTAACAAAGCCTGGGGGCTGGAGAGATGGCTCAGCGGTTAAGAGCACCGTCTGCTCTTCCGGAGGACCCGGGTTCGATTCCCAGCACCCACATGGCAGCTAACAACTGTCTGTAGTTCCAGTTCCAGGCAAACACCAAGGCAAATAAATAAATAGATAGATAGATAAAGTTTTTTTTTTTTTAAACTTTTAACTTAACTTTTGCCTTTGGGTTTTAATCTTTCTCTTCTATAAGCTTTCATTTGTACTATGCTGGTTGTAGCTGAGTGGCTGGCCCCTTGAATTCTCCTCTTCCTCTCACTCCTTCATCTCCTTGCTCCTCCCAGATTTCTCTTTTATTTATTCTGTCTGCTGGCACCATTCATCCTTTTTCCTGCCTTGCTATTGACCTTTCTGCTTTTACTAGACCAGCAGGTGTTTTAGACAGGCACAGTAACACCACTTCACAGATCTAAACAAATGCAACCCAAACAAAAGCAATATACCTTAATTAATAATTAATTAATAAATATTATTCTAAAACAATAGGGAAGTTGATAGACAACAGTAACAAGACAAAGAGTATATGTAGCCGCAAAAGTGCTAAAAGTCTCCTTAGGAATAATTTTATACAAATGTAAGTTAATTAATTAGAAATAGCACCAGAAAGAAGCTGACCTATTTTCCAACCCTTAGTAATCAACATGTGGTAGGAAAATGACTGACCTCAGGGTGCAAGAAAAATATTCTGGAGAGATTCTTGGAGCATGGTTTCAAGTGCCTTTGTAGAGAGGGTCATTCACTAATGTTTGTAACCAGAAGTTTCTGACCCATTGGACCAAGATCTGGACCTGCTGTCCCACAGCCACTTTGTCCCAGATAGTCAATCACACAAAGGCTTATATCAATCACACACTGATCATCTTACTGCCTCAGACTTACTGTTTGCTAGCTCTTTCAACTTAACCCATTTTCATTTATCTGTGTGTTGCTACATGACTCCCAATTTACCTGAGTTTCTTTCCATCTTGCTTCCTTAGGCTGCAACTGCAAGAGTCTCTGACTTCACCCTCCTCCGTATATCCCTCCTGCTTCTAAGATGCTGCACCATAGGCCAGAACAGTCTTTTATTAACTAGTAATAAAGGGTATTCACAAGGTACAGAAAGACCTTCCACATCATTTCTCCTTTCCTTTCTAATCAGAAAGGACGGTTTCAATTTCAGCATAGCAGAATTACATATAACAAAATAGATATCAAGCAAGAATTACAGTTACAATAGCTAGTCTACTTGAATTTAGCAAAATTAAAGAAAATACTTTATTATCTAACTTATCCTTTTGAGTCCAGAGTTTCATATCTAATTTACCTTTTATTATAACTAAGGAAAACTATAAATGTAGTTTCTAATACCTATCAAAGACCACAGAAGGATATAATATTACTTGAGTAAATAGGAAGTGCATTGCAAGCAACTTCCAAATTCTGGAAATGAAAGCAACATCCGACTATCTGGGGAATCACCCAAAATTTCTCTTGTGACAGGAGGGCATCCATCTTTAGCCCATAGGCCTAGAGCCATACCTTTCTGTTAAGCAGGAAATTTGAAAGACTGCTCTGCCCATTCTGGCATAGTTCATCAGTTATTTTTCCTTGTATCCTGCAGAAAGTCTTGTAGTCTCTTCTGTGAAGCAGGAATCAGAAGGACCATCTCGACTTGTTCTGGCAAAGTGTCAGAGGTCACTGTCCTATGGGTCCTATATGTCCAGTTTGTACAGCATACTATCAAGCAGTTGAGGCAAGAACAGTCTCTTGCCGAGTGGTCAACCTTTGTCACAAAGAAAGTAAACTCCACATTGAGTTTCTTCCATTGCATGTCATCCTCTTGAAGTAGATTTGTGCTGCCAGGAGAAGACATGTGTCATTGTCCAGAAAAGTTTAAATTCTTAAAATATTTTAAATGCCATTTTCTGTAGGTCTTTGAAGTATTTGAAGATTACCTATATAATTGAAATATATGTATATCTAAAAAACCAACATGACTATAAGTTGATTATCATAGATGATTAAATATTAATCTGCATTTTAATTATACATTACAGTTTTAAATTATGTAAATATATCTTAAATAACAGTAGAAATACATATACCATATAACAAAACTAACCTTAAATTTGTATCAAACTAAAATCTCTATCAATGCTAAATTTTAAAACAAGTTATTGCTTTCCAAAAGTAGATTCAGTAATATATCTTTTTAAAATCATTTCTATATCGTATCCCCATTTTTCCCTAGAAAGAGATTGACTATGACCATTAATCATTTATAATGCTAACAAACATTTATAAAAAAATATTTTGGATATTTGGGCATGGCGGATGAGGGCTCTGACATTCTAATGGGTTTCCTTAGGCTGGATCATCTTAGCAGCCTTAAAGCTAATGTAGCCATCTCTTACCATCAGAGATTTTTCAGGAGGTCTTTTTTGATCAAACTTTCTTTAACCCAGAATGAATTCACAGCCTCTCATTTTCTGTGGAAATAAAAACAAAACCTCTTCAAAGTAGTATATGTTTTTATTTCAATTTAGAAGTCATTTACAAAATATTTAGGTTAGATTAATCCATGAGCACTTATAATCACATTTCTCTTAGCAGGTCTTTGTCTTTCCTCAGCTGTCAAACAATTCAAAGACAACATAACACAGTCTCCAGAGTCTTTGTGCATTTTCCATCTTTACATGGCATGCATTATTTCTTTTTTAAAGGAATTTCTCTGCCCTTTTTTCTTCCCAAGCCTATACATTTTTTTTAACATATTGTAAACCATCTATGATTTGTTGTTGTTTGATCTGTCTTTCCTGTAACTCTCTTATCTTTTTCCTTTTCTGACCTCACCTTCAATCTGCTAAATCGTGGCTAGGATTAAAGGTATGGGTCACCCCTCCCTCACATGGCTTGGTTCTGTGGTTTACTATGATATGCCAGATTAGATTCAGTAAACATATATCACCACATTTGCTTTATACACGTAGAAAGGATATTTCAGGGATCTCAGTGAAAAGATTTGAGCAGGAAAACATACTTTGAGGAGGTATGAAGAATTGTAAGCACAGTACCATGAGCTGTGTATACCATGGAAGATAAAAAAAGATTTGCGATTTCATTTTTGTTCAGGATATATATGTGTGTGTTTGCTGAATATGGTGGCTCTCATCTGTAATCCTAATACTCAACTTGAAGCAGGAGAATAAGAGTTCAAAAGCAGTCCTGTAGAGGGGGGAGTGTTGATTGGAAATTGCAGGCACAGAAAGAATTAGAAACAGAAAGCTAGAGTCAACAGGGCACTGAATCAATGCTCAGCTGCCCCAGTTTTATTTCCCCTCGGCTTTTTATACTTTTTTTTTTAATATTTATTTTTATTTTATGTGAATGGTGTTTTGCCTGCATGTATAACTGTGTAAGGGTGTCAGAGCTTGGAATTACAGACAGTTGTTAGCTACCATGCAGATGCTGGGAATCAAACTCAGGTCCTCCAAAATAATAGTCACTGCTCTTAACCACTGAGCCATCTCTCCAGCCCATTAACACTTTTTCAATTCTAAAGCATAAGACACCTGGTAACCACACCTTTGGCCAAAGCATTCTCTTCAGCATTGTAGGGAGGGAAGACCTGAATTCTCTGACCATGAGTCAAAATTGAAACAATCCACAAGTTGGAGTCTTTTTGGGCTTTCACATCACCTTAAGGCATTTGGCCCCTAATTGATACAAATTTAAGGTTAATTTTGTTATTTAAGATGTATTTACATAATTTAAAATTGTAATGTATAATTAAAATGCAGAAAGATTTCTGGAGGGTCTTTCTATATAAATAAAGTAGGGGTGATTTTTATTTGTTGCATTTCCTGTTTTAGTATGTGATTGTTCAGACTCCAGTAGTCATCTAAATTTGAATTTGTTAGAGTCAACAAATGTAGATACTTTCAGTTTTCATGTAAACTGTTAAGCTAGCCTCATAGAACATTTAATACAGGCAAAAAAAAAAAAAAAAACAGTGTAAAGTAAATTGAGGCAAGGTCTCTTGTAGCCTTGAATGGATTCAGATCAGCTGTGTAGTGAAGAGACCTTGAACCCCCCACTTCTTAGATGGGTGCTACCACACTTGGTTTATGTATTGCCAGAGATGAAACTCAGGCCTGTATGCCCAGCCCCTCCCATAAAATGTTATCAAATTAATTCTACCGTTTTAGTGGAGTAAAGTGGGTACTCATATTTGTAAATCATTTTGGAAACTTGGCAAAAAAAACCAAGTGCCATCTCCATATTTGTCACTTCCCTAAGGGATGCTCATGTTTAGTATGATTGACGGGTCATTCTTCCTTTGAAAACTCACATGTCTCATGTTTTCAGTTTGTGTATTAATGAATATACTATGACAAGAGGAAACAACAAAAATGATTTCACAAGGCACCACACAGTTTCATGAGTGGTTATCACACATAACAGTGTTTTTTCATCACAGTTACATACCAGTAACAAACAATGCTAAGGATATGCAGTATATTGATTTGCTTGCTCAGTGACACTGGAGTAGAAACACTTCATGCGACTGCTAGAAGTTCCCGGAGGAAGTTGTGTGTTATTTTAAATGCTTTGTGACTTAATTTTCCTCTTGAGCCAAGCATGGTGGCTCATACCTGTAACTGAACATACAAAACTCCAGGAAGTAGAGGCCAGAAGTGAGAAGTTCAAAGCCATCTAAGCTACATAGTGAATTGGATGCCAGCTTGAGTTGCTGGAGACCCTGTCTCAAAAATTAAAACAAAACAAAAATAACAACACTTAAATTGTTACTATTGATAAAATATGTTGCTATTTTGTTTTTATTTTAACCCTACAGCAAAACTTCTCAATAAAGACTGATCCATTAAGCAAAAGACCATCTTTGTTTATTGTCTCTAATATTTTTTCCACTTAGGTGCCTGTGGTTTATGCTTGAAGTATTAATGACAAAGAATGAAAACAACAGCCATGCCTTTATGAAGAAGATGGCTGAGAACATCAAGCTGACCAGAGATGCCCAGTCTCCAGATGAATCCAAAACCAATGAGGTACGACAGATGCTAGACAACGGATGTTGATGTTTAAATTATAGCATCTATTAAAGTATATTTGTAGTCACTTGTTAAATTTTTTTCAGGTGTTTTTTTTTTTTTCTTTTTTTTTTTTAATGTATGTGAGTTGTTTGCATGTATGAATAAGCACCAGGTGTGCACCTAGTGCCTATGGAGATAAGAAGTGCCAGGTCCGCTGAAATTGGAGTTATGGGATTGTTGTGAATTACCATGTAGGTTGTTGCTAACCAAATCTGTATCTATAGGAGCAACCATTGCTGTTAACTCCTTAGCCTTCTCTTCTGCCCTGATTTTAAGTTTCTTTTTAATGCCTATATTCACAAAATTTGTTCTTCTAGAGACAAGACAGGAAGATACACATTGATAAAACATACTGCAGTCTTGCAATAGAAATTTTTTTCTACTGAGTGAAAATAGATATGCTTTTGTTTTGTCTTTACTGGGTGTCTGGAGAATGCTGAACAGGGAAACAGGAGTTGTTTAAGGAGCAAGTGACTACATGTCTTTTTTCACCTTGATTTATGTAGCTGATGGAATTGGTACTTATGCAACTATGGACATTATGTAATTGTTCTTTTTTTTTTTTTTTTTTTAGAAACTTTATACAGTTTGTGATGTGGCTCTCTGTGTTATAAATAGTAAAAGTGCTTTGTGCAATGCAGACTCACCAAAGGACCCAGTCCTCCCACTGAAATTCTTTACACAACCTGAAAAGGTAATTTTCTCCAATTTATTTTTCTATCACACTAAAGAGGATTTACATTTTAATCAGCAACACCAATGTCAAATATCACATAGTTTTAAGGGCAGGTTTTTATGGTTTTTTTTTTTTTTCAGTCTCTAAAATTATTGAGAAATGTAAGTTTGTTAGTTCTTCTCTAGGTAGGAGAATAAATGAAGACGCTCTCTGTCACTTCTTATACATGCTAGGCAAAAAGCTCTGTAGTGAGTTCCATACAGTGTTGTTAGTCAAGGTGTGCATGGTTGTAATGGCAGCACTAGAAGGCTGAGGCTAGAACATCATGATTTCAAGGTTAGCAAAAGCATGAATAGATGGGTAGATGAATAGATGGATAAGATACCAGGATATTTGCCTATCGTGTTAAATTAAAAGCAAAGCAAGTTCCAGGACAGCCAGGGCTATTACATAGAGATACTCTGTCTTGAAAGAAGTAAAGAACAAGCAAAACATGATGTTCAGCTATTTGTAGTTCTATAAATACAAATACATCTGTATATGAAGTAAAATGTTAGTCAATAATCGCCTTCCACCATGTTTGTTTCAGGGTCAGACTTATACTAGAGACCTCCAACAATTAGCCCCACTCACTGAAACATCTTGCCTGCCCAGTCAAGGTTTCTCTGTATGACCTTGGCTGACCTGGAACTTACTTTGTAGACTAGGCTGCCCTCAAACTCAGGACCGTCTAGTCTCTGCCTCCTGTGTGCTGAGATTAAAGGTGTGGGCCACCTTAGCAGGCCCTTCTTTCTTTTTCTGACATACTGCTTTTAATCTGGTATTGTCAAAATACTTGAAAACTAGACTTGTTCAAGTCTGTTGAGCTGGTAATAAGTATTTCTTACATAAAGTAAGTAAATATTGATATCTATAATTTTTAATATTTATTTTAGCTACCTAAAAGTTTTTTTGCAAAAGACATTGCATAGCTGAGCTGGGCATGGTGGCAAACACGTCTAGTCCTAGCTAGTACTAAGGAGTTGAATTCACATAATAAGATCCTGGGTTTTTTGGGGGTGGGGGCCAGCAAAGCAAATAAAGAGAAACAAAGATTCCATAGGCACACTTAAGCCCCTTGTTCACAACTACATGAAGATACATTTTTAAAAGAAAAATGTAGTTTTAAATTATTCAGTGCTGCATAAGGGTATTTCCATGCATGGATATGATGTGTTTTGAATGTGTTTTTAAATTAGTGAAACATTCCTCTGCAACCCCTACCTCTGCTTTTTTTTTCCCCCTTGATGAGGTCTCCCTGAATTGCCCAAGCTATTCTTGAACTCCTAAGGACAAGGGATCATCCTACATCTGCCTCCCAAGAGCTTGGGTTGCTGGTGTTTGTTGCTTTAGTAACTTCCAGAATATTAATAGGGGAGTCATCAAATGGTAAAATATGATCTTTGAGTTGGTGGTAGGGCTACCCATCTTTAATCCCAGCATTGGGAGTCAGGTTGGACCTCTCATGAGTTCAAGGTCAGCCTAGTCTATGTATTGAGTTTCCAGGTTCACCAGGGTTCCTTTCTCCCCAATCCTCACCCACTAAAATATAACTTAAGTATAGATAGACATAATTCAGTGAAACATCAGTGTTCACAGTTTATTTAACTTGTTTATTGACTCCTTGGTTTTTACTTAGTTGTATTCTGGTGAGTTTGTCTTTGTGATTTGAATATGGGTCTTCTAGTTCTAAAAATTAAATACCTGGTTTTTGATACAGAGTCATTATAGCTCAGGCTAGCCTTAAACTTGAGCCTAGCCTCTTGCCTCAGCCTCTGGTACTGGGAATATAAGCGTATATCACTGTACCCAGCTCAGAATATGAAGATGACAGGTACTTTATTAACTGAAAAGTAAATTTTATACTGTAGTAGGGAGTAGTGATAATACTTGTTTATTTAAATGCTGAACATGATTTTCATAGGCACTGCATACACATGATGCACTTACACAAATGGGCAGGCAAAGCACTCGTACACATAAAAATAAAATACATCATGCCAGGTGTAGTGATGTATGCCTTTATTCCCAGTACTATGAAGGCAGATGCAGGAGAATCTCAGTGAGGTTGAGGCCAGCCTCATCTACTAGTGAGTTCTAAGACAACCAGGGCTACTTAAAGAGACCCTGTCTCAAAACTAACATGCAAAAGTTTGAAATGTTGAAAGGTTAAGTATGTTACTCTGTGGAAAAGTTTACCAATAGCACACACCAAACAAGGGGAAATGTACTTCCTTCATTTACCCAAGTACAACTGCACAAGTATAGTCGCTGCCTTTAAGGAGAGTGTGAAAATACTGCTTAGGTGATAAAAGTGATCCATTGGGTGTTTTTGTTCTTTTTTCAAAATAGGACTTCAGTAATGACAAAAGCTATATTTCAGAAGAGACAAGAGTGCTTCTATTAACGGGAAAGGTACTAAATCCCCTCTTTCTGCTTGGGGTAATTTTGTTTAATCTGTGTATTGTGTCTACTATGTGTCCCCAGATTATTAGGGTTTTTATAGCATGTATGTTCTCAGATATTTTTCTGCAGTTAACCACTGTTCAGAATCATTGCCACATATTCTTAGCAGGGATGATGAAAACCTCAGATTTATTTAAAATTTATAGTGCAGAATTTCATAAGCAAAAAAAAAAAAAAAATACAAGAAAGGCAATTTGAAACACTGATACTACAGATAGAATTTCATGAAAGTAAAATGATGTAGTGATTAGTGTAAAGTGATTATATGTTTAGTAGTCTACTTCTAAGATAATTGCATCACTTATTTCCATGTGTTGTAGAAGCATACATTGTTTTAGTTAAGAAATAAAAGATTCTAGGGCTGGAGAGATGGCTCAGAGGTTAAGAGCACTGACTGTTCTTCCAGAGGTCTTGAGTTCAATTTCCAGCAAACACATGGTGGCTCACAACCTCTATAATGACATCTGGTACCCTCTTCTGTATACTCCATACGTAATAAATAAATTTTTAAAAAAGGAAAAGAAATAAAAGATTCCAAATATTGCCTCATTATTAAGTGAAGGTAATTCATAAGCTTTTGCTTATATTAAGAGAACCAAACACATTTTCTAGAATTATCATTTATATAACATTCCAAGACAGCAATAATTTTTGGCTTAACGTTAAAGCATACATCTTAGCTTTTTTAAAAATTTTCATATACATTCCTTTCTCTAAGGTGTGAAATAACATGTGTGCTTTTGCATTTTGTTTTGTTTTGTTTTTCTTTGTTGTTTTTCCAGCCAAAGCCTACTGGAGTGTTGGGTACAGTAAACAAGCCGTTATCAGCGACAGGAAGAAAGCCTTATGTAAGAAGCTCTGGCACAGAGACTGGAAGCAGTATAAACCCCAGTTCAGAATTGAGTCCATCAACTGGAAGTCGTTCAAGGCAATTTCATTTTCTCTGAATATATTTTGTTCTCTTACCTACTGCTTGGCTTACATTCTAAGGCATTGGATCATAGGATGAGCTTCTTCTGTACATTTGCTATACAATAATACTCATGTTTTAGGATTTTTTTAATGTTGAGACTCAACAATGTACTATGTCTTTTCTGAGACTGGATCTCACCATGTAACTCTGTCTAGTCTGGATTCAGACTTGCCTGCCTCTCCAGTGCTGGGATTAAAATTGTGTGTCACTACATCTGGTTTACAGAGAATCCTTTTTGAGGGAATGCCTTGTTACACAGTCCAGGCTTTGTGCTGCAGACTTGTAACAAGTATTCTGCCTCTTATTACTGAATCATAAACTTAAGTGCTAAGATCTTTAAAGATTTTACCCTTATCTGTGAAATTATGAATAAAACAAATAGTGTTTAAATCATAGCACATTCAAAAATATAAATTCTAAAACACCTATGGGTTAAATCAGTGGGGATGCAACACCTCCCAGGCAAGTGGATATATAGTAATATGATCAATCAATAGATAAGTTATTTTAGTTCTTAAGCCACCTTACAACCTTGGACCTCTTGCCCTTGCTGGTGAGGAGATGGGGAGAATAGAGAGTGAATGGGAAGGGTGGGAGGGGGACGGGAGTTTGAACAAGGGGATACATGGATAAAAAATGAGACTTTATTAATAATTAAAAAAGGAAAAATTGTTTTAGTTCTCCTTTGAGATGATGCTAAGAACAATTTTTTGACAGTCTTTCTTGTTTGTTGGTTTAGGCATTGATTTATGTTTTAAGTTGTTAAATAGCAGTGATATAATAAAGTAAATGAGAGACCTTTGTTTGGTTATTCTTTCTGTTTTTCTACTAGGGAACAGAGTTCAGAGGCATCAGAAACTGGAGTTAGTGAAAATGAGGAGAATCCTGTGAGAATAATTTCTGTCACACCTGTGAAGAATATTGATCCTGTAAAGAATAAGGTAATGATTACTCATTTGTTTACAGTGCTAGGGCCTGAGGCTTGCACAGTTAGTTAACTACTAGCTGATCTTTCAGAGGACCCAAGTTCAGTTTCCAGATGGCAAATCACAGCTGTTGGTTCTACAGGATCTGACGTCTTCCGGCCTTCATTGGCACCAAACATACATGCGATATACAGATGTACATGTGAGCAAAACAATCATATGCATAAATTAAAATTTAGAGTATATAAACAAACAAAATTTAACAAGGACTGTTTTTCTGTAGCGATTGCTACAATTTCAAGGTTATGTAAGAAAGTTACAGATAGTAGGTTAGTGTGACGCCACAGTTTATATGTTTACTCCAGTTTCATACTCACTGCATTTTGCTCTCATAAATGATTATAGTATCACTTTTTCCACACCACCACTCCTAACACTTTAAAAGAACAAATTTGAGAATTCGAGAGGGGTGCCCAAGAAGTCCACTTATGTCCAAGCGTTAATACTCCATGATGTTTATGTTTATTTTTCAAAGTTAGCTGGGCAGTTGTGGCACATGCCTTTAATCTCAGCACTTGTGAGGCATATCTCTGAGTTTGAGGCTAGCTTGGTCTATATAGTGAATTCCATTTCAGTCAGAGCTACATGGGAAGTCCCTGTCTCAACAATTAAAAATTTAAAATCTAGGGTCTAGAAGATGGCTCAGCGATTGAGAGCAGCACCCACACGGCAGCTCACGACTGTCTGTATCCAGGGGATGTATCCAGGGGATCTGTCACACTCACACAGATGAATGTGCACATAAAATAAAATTAAATTTGAATCTTAGCCTGTGTGGTGGTGGCATATGCCTTTGATCCTGCACTTAGGAGGCAGAGGAAGGTAGTTCTCTTGAGTCATAGGCCAGCCTGGTCTGCAGAGCAACTTACATAACAGCCAGAGCTACATAGAAGAAAACCAAAACCAGAAAGTAAAGTAGATTTTTTGATAATTTCTTTATTTTTAAGTATTTAATTTTTGTGCATGCCTATTATATCATATATTTGGAGGTCAGAAGCCTGTGTTCAGGAGTCATTTCTCTCTCACTTTCCACCTTGTTGAGACTGTTTGTCCGTGCTGTTCAGAGTACTCTGAGCTGCCTGGCCCGTGAACAAGTTTTGTTTGCCTTTCTCCAGTTCCCAATTCAGGGTACAAACTCTTTTTCTGCATATGTTCTGGAGAGTGGGCCCACTTGTATGTGCTGACTTATCTCCCTAGTCTCTCTGTGTGGACATGTGGGCTTCTGACTGTGATCCTCCTGAATTATAGACATGTTCTACCAGGACATTTTAAGTGCAGTACCTTTTTAATGTTTCCTGACTTGTGCATACATAGTTTGTAGTTTCCATGGAAGCCATAAGGAGATGGATTTCATGTGGCTGGAGTTATATTGGTTGTGAGCAGTCTTCCGGGTATTAGGAGTGAACTTGAGTCCTCTGCAAGAGTAGTAACAAGTTTTCTTTCTGTGTTTAAATACTTACCTTGTTTTATGTGTCTGACTTTTTTGCTGTATATTTGTCAGTAGAGCACATGCATGTGTGCCCAGTGCCCATGGAGGTCAGAGTTTCTAGTTTGAAACTAGAGTTTCAAATGGTTATAGCCTACTGTGTGGGTTCTGGAACCTGAATCCAGATCACTGCAAGGGCAAGCGGTGCCTGTGGTGATGTATATTTAATAAAATTAATCTGGAATTTCAGAGTTAACCACAGACCCAAGCCAGGTCAGAGAGGGGCAACCCACACCTTTAATCTCAGCTTCAGGAATGAGGAAATAGGAAGTTAAGAGAGCTGGGCGGGGCAAGAGAAAAAGGGTTTTGAGTCAAAAATTTTAAGAGATTATAACTAATATAAGTAAAACTATATAATAAGTATAATAACGATATATAAGCAATAATTACATGAGTAATGTTCAGTCCAGGAACAATGACAATTCGAAGAAAATATTCCATTATTTATCCTATTTTCATGAGTTCAAAGGGTTATACCTAATTCACTTTATATCTAACTTGTATTATTAACTGAAAACTATCTTTGATGTCTCTCAAACTTACACACTTTTAACCAGTGTTACTAGAAAACTATAACTATCTCATTTTCAACTCCCTCAGAGAGCCAATAAGGAAACAATATTAACCAAGTAAACAGGAAGTGCAAGCAAGCAAATTCCAACACCCAGTGTTCCTCTGCAGCAGTGGAGCATCCATCTTTGGCCTACAGGCCTAGCATATCTGACAGACTCTCCATAAAGCAGGATATTCTTAAAGACCTTCCTTCCTTGTCCTGGCAAGGTTCAGCAGTTCTGATTTTGTGTGTGTCCTGCTTGTCCATTTTGGACATCGTACTGTCAGCAATCGAGGCAAGGGCTAATTTTTCCCCACAAAGAAGGTAAACTCCACATGGAGTTTCTTCAATTCCCATCATCTTCTCTGAAGTAGATTGGTGCTGCCAGGAGCAGATATCTCATTGTCATAAAATTTTATGTTATTAAACTATCTTAAATGCTGTATTCTGTAGATCTCTGAAGTGTTGAAGATGACCTGTCCATCTGAAATATATGTCACTGCTTGACATTGAAAACATTAAATATGACTTATAAAGTTGATTGAAATGTCTAACTACTAACTTGCATTTCTTTATGTCCTAGTTAATTGGTAATTAATAATAACTTTTAAGGACTAAAAATATGCATTACATTGTTAGATGAACTATATAAGTATAATATACTATATAAGTATAACTATATATAAACTATATAAGTGAACAAGTTTAGAAATATATGTTCAGCAACAAAATGAATCTCAACTTTGTATCAATATATACAGTTTGTATGCAGTGTAGAAAAAAATTCAATCCTATCATATCTGTACCCCCCCTTTTTTTTAATTCTTTCTTTTTATTCTTCAAACAAGAGCCCTGGATTTAATCTTTATTTTCAGCTTTTTTCTTAACCATAACTAATAACAATTACAGTAAACAATAACAATCATCCATAAACCATTGAAAAACCAAAAACTACATACCCCACCTCTTGGATATGTGGACACCATGCTCTTAATTTTATTGTCTGGGGCCAATGGCTTCTTTAGGGGATCCTGAAAAGAAAATTTTTGGCTTAATTGTCAAGTCCTGGCTAGAGTAGTCTGTGAGGCTGGTTCATCTCAGCTACCTCGAAATTGTCCTGAGCATTTTGTAGTTCAAATCTAATCTTTGGTTGGTGTTTGTTAGCCTAGTGGCTTTGTCATAGTCCATGTGAAGTCATCATTGTGGCCCCCCCATCTTCCTTTTGTATACTTCAGAGGTCACAATTAGGTATCATCATGGTTCACTGCAGAATACTCTTAAGAGACTCAAACCAAAAACAGTATACAGGAAGCTAGATAAAACCTTTTTTCTAGAATTAATTTGTACTGAATATGCACAACAATATCATGACAAAAAGTTTAATATATATATGTAAATACTTATAAATTTTGACAATTATACAGCATAGGATTATTATCAATAGCCCCTTATTTTTAGTTATTTTTCTGTTCCATATCAGGTGCTCATAAGCACTAAGCCAAATCTTTATGCTTCTTCCCATTTTCTTACCAGTGTTTTAATAGGAAGGGAAGTGGTAAAACTTAAGAACAGAGCAAAGTCAGATGTAATTTTAATCCTGGCTCTACCACTCACTGGCCAAAGTATTGATTTAGATGCGTTACTTCTCAAACCTTCCATTTACTTGTGAAATGAATTGAGTTGCGCGAAGCAGAGCATGTTAATAGACAATACAGAACAGCTCACTGCCAAAATTCTTAGAGTGAAGAATTGAATAGACCGGGCATAAAGAAATTTGCAAGGTACATTACTGCTATTGACATTGAGTCATATATGTTTACAATAATCAGATGTAATGTATTTATGAGGCCTTATGACTTCATTAGCCTCTACCTAAAATTAAGTGACATGTGTCCATGTCTCTGGGTTAAGCTAGATAGCGAATGCAGGCCTTGATGCCCACTAAGCATAGTTTTAGAGCTGTGCAACAGCCCTAGGCAAAGTGGACATTAAATTCTTATTTCTGAAAGATCAAAATTTTTCTCTGAATGATTTGAAGTGGCAAACTGAACCATTCCTTCTACTTTTTGCACTTTGAAATTATTTTCTTAAGGGTCGGTATCTGGCCATGACATAGTTGTACTTTCAAAAGTACAACAGATTCAGTCAAAACTGTCGCTTTTTCCCTCTCAGGTCTGACCTTCATGCCTCTAGGCTCTTGCTACCTTTTTCTGATAAAAGCACATAAAGATGTAAGGGAATATTTCTTGCTAAACAATTTCTCAGGAAAATTGACATATAAAGCAATATTTGAGTCTGCATGAAAGTTGGAAAGGTGTTTTTGTTTAGTTTGGTTTGGGGGTTTTTGTTTTGTTTTGTTTTTGAGATGAGGTCAAGATTGCTTGGATTCAAGTGAGGGACATTATCAGATCTGCCTCGCTGTACATTTACCTTTTTACTTACTTTCCTTACCATATGTATGTAGTACGATGTTTCTGGCCCTGCTTAGCTAGTTCTGAGGTCCAGACCAGAGCACAGCTGCTTAGTCCCAAATAAGCACACAGAGGCTTACATTAATTACAAGCTTATTAGTCTGTGGCTCAGGCTTATTACTTACTAACTCTTACTCTTAAACTGGCCCATGATTCTTAACTTGTTTAGCCCCGTAGGTTGGTTTCATTTCTCAGAACAGCATTTCCATCCTGCTTCCTCTGTGTTTCTCCATCATCTCTGCTCTGCTCTTCCGTTTCTCAGAATTCTCCTACTCTGGTTGCCCCGCCTCTACTTTCTGCATAGCTACTGACCAATTAGCATTGTATTAAATCAGAAGGAGTGACAAATCTTTACAGTGTACAAGAGCATAATCCCACAGCATATGTATGTGTACATAATTTTCATAAGTGAGTGTGACCTTATGGGTAGTTTGCTTTGCAGCTCAAGCTGACTTCAAAATTGAAATCTTCCTGCTTCATCCCCTCCCAGTATTGGGATTATTATACACAAGCACCACCATATTGGTGGATTTGGGTTTAGTTTAGTGTTAGAAGACTTTCCTATATAAAAAGGCTGAGTCAGTCTCCAGTTAATACAAACATTGCTGTGTGGTTGGCACATCTTGTTTTCCCCAGAAATCTCCATGTTTCTTCAAGATGACATAAGCATTTCCCTGTTGTGATCCATTCTGTGTTATATGCTGCAGTTCATGTGGACTACTGTAGGCAAGCACTTTGGATGACCTGTCTTTTCAAAGAGAGACTGAAAGACTAAAACATGTAACACTGATTTCTGTATTTTGCTTTGTAAAATAAAGACTTATAACATTCTCCCATTGTTCCTTCTCGCTCTGGGAAAAATGCAAATTTTTGAAAAGATGTATTTTCTTGCCTTAAGGATTAATTTTTCTTTTATTTGTTGGTTGGTGGTTGTTGATGTTTTGCCTCCTTATGTGCCAGGCTTATCTGGTGCTTGCTATGTGACCCATGCTGGCCTCAAACTTGTGGCCATTCCCTACCTCCACCTCCCACATTCTGGGATGATTAGTTTGTGCCAAGCCTAGCTTCTCTTTTCTCTTAATTAGGATTATAACAATTAAATTATAATTTGTTCTCTAATGTCATCTGTGCAAAGGTCAATTTTATTCTACCTATAATTGCTTCTCCCAAAACTCATTACAACTGGAATGGGGTTTTATTACTTGTTGTATTTTATATGAGGTAATGTTAAATTAAAAAATTAGCAAAAAATGGGTTGATTGAATTTACAGTTAAGCTCACAATGTTAGAACAATAAAGATTATTTAGAAGCAATATAATAAAACCATGTTGAATTACGTAAATATCTTTTCATAAAAGTGATACATTTAAAGAATGTCTTTAGTTTAATAATACAAAAGAAAAGAAAGGAGCTAATAGGAATCATGGGAAACCAAGTAGATTTTCTTTAAGGCTTATATTTGTGTGTTTGTGTATGTGCACGTATGGTATGTATGTCACATGTATGTGGGTGTGGGATTTCATGGAGCTGGAATTTTTTGTTTGTGCCCTTCTCAGTCAAGTTAGTGCTGGTCATTGGATGTTTCCACTTTTTGTTGGCTTCACATGTGCAGCGCCTCATAGTTGCAGTGAGTTCAAGAGTCTGGCACTTCTCTCCATGTTTGATCTATACATTCTTTCCATTTCTCTTTTGTTATGAGCGCTGAACCTTATGTAGTGGATGCAAGAGTGGACTAACACGTACGACTCATTTAGGGATGAGCACTTGATAATAAGCACTTATGCATAACATAATGTCATATAACTGAGGTAGGCTCCAGGCACAGTTCATAGCCTCTGGGAGAATGTAATGAAACAATCAGTAACTCAGCTCCTTTAGAGTATTTTCAAAGATACTGTTGATTTGTCTCCACTCATAAAGGTGACTGTCACTTAGCCTGATGATCTGAGCTTGGTCTCCAGGTCCCAGAGTAAGGGAGGGAACTGACTCCGGCAGGTGGTTCTCTGTCGCGTGGAGTGCAGGTGTAATAAAATGGAATAAGTTTAAAGTTTCTTCCAGGAGCTAGAAGATGAGTCAGTGGTAAAGAACCTTTGCTGCCTACCCAAGACTCGAGTTTGGATCCCAGTACTCATGTAATGATCAAAGTGTGGTTTCACATATACTCGTAACCCCGTAAGGGAGCAGGAAGAGACAGAAGGGTCACTGGGATTTGCCAGCTGCCAACCAAGCCAAAAACCAGAAGCTCTGGTTCAGAGAGAGACCTGGAATGAGACTGAGTGGAAGAGGGGCACAGTGCACTTTGGGCTCCAAGCACATGAATATGAACTACACGTAAAATTAACAATCAGTTTTATTTTAAGATTCATAATCTTTTCAAGTATGCTCAGATATTTAAGACATTTATGTTTACAAATTTGTTTCTGTGCCCTTTTAGGAAATTAATTCTGATCAGCCTACCCAAGGCAACATCAGCAGTGACCGAGGAAAGAAAAGAATTGTAACAGCAGCTGGTGCTGAAAATATCCAACAAAAACCAGATGAGAAAGTAGATGAGTCAGGACCTCCTGCCCCTCCCAAACCTAGGAGAGGACGTCGCCCCAAATCTGAATCTCAGGGCAGTGCAACCAAAAATGATGATCTAAATAAACCCCCTAGCAAGGGAAGGAAGAGAGCTGCAGGCAGCCAGGAAAGCCCTGGGGGTCTGGAAGCAGGTAATGCCAAAGCGCCCAAGCTACAAGATGGAGCCAAAAAGGCAGCGCCAGCAGAGAGACAGATTGACTTACAAAGGTAATGTACCACCTTGTCAAGGACAATGACAGTGTTGACCTAACAAAGCCTTCAGAGTACAGTAGATTCTTGCTCTGAAAGAACATGCTTTTCCATGTTTCTTTCCATAGGAAATAGAAACATTTTCACTATGTGTGTTGTACATAAATGTATATAGTAAATGTTTCAAACTTGACCAAGAGTGATGGTGCCACCTATAATCCCAGCCCTTGGAAGCCTAAGGAGCAAGACTTTGTCTCAAAGGGGAGAGAGATCAAGAGGAATTAAACATGTTTTTAAAATTACAACATTGAAGAGAATAACATTCTGAACATACTACAAAATGGATTTACCTTGAGGGCATTATGCTAAATTAAATAAAACAGTCTGTAAGGGACGTAATTCAGGGGTTTAGGGTGTTTTTTTATTCTTATTTTGCTTGTTTGAAACCTGACAAGCCTTGAACTTAGGCAATCCTCCTGCCTTGGCCTCTTGAGTGCTAGGGTTGCAGGTGTGGACCAATTTTCCTGCAACTGGTGATTGGCAGCCTCAGTGAGGTTTCTGCAGTTGTGGGCCCTGGAGGCCAAGGACACAGAACGACCTTAGGAATGTTTATGAAGCTTTAGTTGAGGACATCATGAACATACTAAAAATGGATGGTGGTTATTATATTATGGTATAAATATACAAAACTATACTTTTTTGCTATATAAAAATTTAAGTTGACTGTTCATTCTCTGAAATGTTGGGGAGCAGAATCATTTTTAAATTTGGAATTTTACAGCCTTTGCATGTATACAATGATACCTAAGAGATAGAAGCCAGTTCTACCACTGTGCTTGGTTTTTCAGGACAGGGTCACTATGTGGCCTTGGCTGTCCTGAAACTCACACTGTAGACCATGCTGACCTCAAATTAAAGAAGAGTGAAGGAATTAAATGCATGTGTCACCAGCACCCGCACCCGGTGCTTGCTTGTTTCTTTGTTTTGAGACTCGGGGCCTGAAGCTGATCATGTCGATCATGGCTGAACTCCTGACAGTATTCCTGCTTTGGCCTCCTGGCCCCTGAGCTCTGACTCCAGATCCTCGGTGGAGAAAAGAGACCCCACTGTCGTACTAAACCCTAGCCATACTGCACCCTACAGCAGATTTAATACACTTCTAGATTTATTTTTTTATGTGTGTGGTTGTTTTATACTTGCGCATGTATATCAGATGTTAAGGCATATAATCTCTAGAACTAGAGTTAAAAACAGTTGTGATCTACCATTTAGGTATCAGAAATTGAACCTGGGTCCTCTGGAAAAGTAGGCAGTACTGAATCATCTCTCCAGCTTATTGAATAAAGACAAAAATAAAAGACAAGTACAAACAAAACATACTAGCAAATATTACTGATATTTTAATGTTTTGCTTATACTGAAAGCCACATTCTTCCATAAGAAAGAAATTATTAATTTTTTTTGAAATTATTAATTATATACCAATGGTGGTAGCTAGGATACATCTAGGTTGATCAATGGCTTGCCTGGCTTTCACAAATATTGGGGTTAATCCCCAGCATCACATACCTAGACATGGTTACATGTACCTGTAGTCCTTCCAGATGGAGACAGAGAATCAGAAGTTGAAAGTCATCCTTGGGGCGGGGAAGGTCATCCTTAGCTATGACTAGATTTGGAGGCTATCCTAAGCTATATGAAAACCTGTCTAACAAATAAGCAAGACAATGGGCAAACAGTCTTCAAACTTACAACTTGTAGGAAATTGGACTGTAAAGAGATGTAATAATGGATGACAGGGTGATTTTCTTTTGGTCCATTTCTGCCTGGCATGATCATGGATCATGGCAGTTCAAGCATCTTGGAATTCCAGTCTTAAGCAGAAGGATTACTGGTTTGCTTTGCAATAAGATGACATAATCTTTTGTTAGGCAACCATTTATTGGCGGCAGGGTTGCCAGATATGACTCCTGTTTTGCTTTGAACTAATTGTCAAGCTCAGCACCCCAGCACCATGCCAGGCCTATCTATTAAGTTTGAAATAAATATTCTTTAACAGCTCCTGCCATGATACATCTCATTGGCCACTGTGAGAGCATCCAGGAGCCCTGTAGAGTCACACGTAGCAGACAGCTTGGACAGGGCTCTTGGACAGCGTGGCATTAATAACTTTGGGAATCCTTGTAGTGACTTCACCATTTAGCATTTCATCTTTGCCAGGAGAGTACTTCTTTCTACCAAAGAGACATTAGTCGTGATTCCTATCCTGTAGGTTAGGGTCAGACACACCTGTCAGAGAAGTATCACTCTGCCAACTGGTTAACTGACCCAAATGCCATTTTCCTTCTATCATGTGTTTGGTTGGTTGGTTGGTTTTGTTTTTATGCTGTTGTGATTTTGTTTGCACAGTCAAGACTTGTTTTGCTGTTTCTACATTTACTGTCTAAAGTCAAGTAGTAGTTTTTCTCCTATAATTTTATTTTTGAAAGAATTGATAAAAAAAATAACCTTCAGTTATTCAAGATGTAAACAACTAAGCACTGAACACAGCACTTGGGAGCAGAGCAGAGACTTATATGCTGTTCTTTATTTTTGTGTCTCTCAGGGGGTGGTTCCCTAAAGCTAATGAGAGATCCAGGTCTGAAAACTAAGTTTTAGTTCATGACATTGGATTGACGGTATTAAACACAGTAGATAGTTCTTGGGCTGGTCCTTCTGTGTATTCTAACTTTGTGTTCTTCTGTTTCCAAGGTAAAAAGAGAACTCACTTTTAAAGGGAGAAAATGAAGGCCAAACAGAAGCAAATTCCAGGTTCTGTAAAACTTGGATTTCAATGTCCCCAAACAGAAAATGAAGCTCACTTCAAATACACACTTTCTGCCTTGAAAACTGAGAGAAGCTAGCCTTCCCTTTCTGCAGCCCCAGTTCTCTGGTGGATATGTACAGCAGACTCTAGAGAGAGGCTAAAAGCCTCTCTGTTATCCCCTCCCCCAGACTTTTCCTGTGAAAAGTCAATAATTAAGCAAATTGCTTAACATTTGGTTCCAGTTCTGCATATCTGGAGCTTAAAGGCATAATAACCATTCTTTCCATGCTGCAGTTTTCTTTTCGAGAGAGTAACAGATGCCCTTACACTGACACTGAGGAGTCGTCCATCCTAGAGCCACACAGGAAGCAGGTGTCTACTGAGCTGAGTTTTTACAGGAGAGCAGATGACATAGTTCTTTGTTTTCCTTTGGGAAACTTATGTATTATTCTTTCTGCCTGTCTACTTTTCTGCAAAAAATGAGATGTACAGATTTCTGTTTCCTGCTATGAAAAGTAATGTGGCAATTTTATAAATGTTGCTTTCTGATTTTTATCAGAATGAGAAAATAATTAAAATTATTATTGATTTGCAAGTCATAAACACTTCATATTATGATTTCTTCCTTTTTATTTTAATATAATTTGCAATAAGTGTACATATTGTTTCATAAGGAATATCACTTTAAAATGGTTTTTAATCCTATGATTATGTTGGAATATTTGGGGTTTTAAAGGAGTAAAGACTTTCCAAGATTTGGTTTTATAATTTCTGTCACCAGATTTTTATTATTAATATAAAAAAAGGTTGGGTTTTTTTTGTTTTTGTGATAGAAGTAGATGGACACTGGCAGCTTTGTAAGAAAACTGAGATGTAGAGGGTTGCTGTCAACTTTCAGCATCATGCTGTTAGGAAATAAGCATTTTATTTTTGTCTGACAATTGGGGCTCAATTTTTAACTTTATTTTACAGACAACTGTTAAGTCAACATTAATGTTCCTTGGCACTCATTGTTGAGGATAGATAATGTGTACACCATTTGTGTGCACATAATCATATTTAATTTTTGCATAAAATAAATGCTTCTAGATGTTCTATGGAAGTCTTTAATCTTTTTATCATGCTTTTCTTTCTTAGGAATTTTTATGTGAAAGGGCTAAAGTCACAGAGGAGCAGAGGAAATAACTGCAGTCCACTCTCAGTTATCTATGTGCCTCAAGTGGTCAATTTTGTAGTGACCATAAACATAAGAATAATGAAGGCACCTACAAGAATGATTGAGGTTAAACCTGAGATTGTTTCTCATTCTCAGAGTTATGGCCTGTCTCCACTCTTCCTGCTTGGCTTGTCCCCAAAGTGCAGGCAGAATGTGCTGCTATCTTTGCATCATGACTTGGTCTGGATGGGACATATAAAATCATCTAAGTGTCAAAATTTCTCCAGAATGAAATTCACAAATATATATGACACTTAGGTTCTCATAGATAATTGAGAATTGGCTATAAATTGACTGAAAGGTGGGCCTCTTTAAGTATATTTGACAAGGACATGTTTAGGTGTCAGAAGATGGCTGGAGAAGATTGGATACCAATGACAATATTTCTTGAAAGGGCATAAAAGCCCTACTCTTCTTGTTGCCTCTTCATAACCCCTGAGAAAGTACAAAACATTGCCTCCAATATGCTGACAGAGTATCTATGCATACAAATCAGTAAGGTCCCTCAGTCAGTAGTATATTTTATTTAGAAGGAGTTTGAAATTGACAACTTGATTCTTAGGGCCACCTTTTATCGCCTACAAAACTGCATTGCTGGGATCCAGTAAACTGTATGTTGAACAGTTAGTCATATGCGTAAAGAAGGTTCCTAGGTGTTGAGTATACTAAACAAAACAAGGCAGAACCCTCCACAGTCAGGTCAAGGTTGGCTCCTCATGGGTGTGTAAGCATTAGAGGACTAGATCCCATGTACCAAGGAAAGAGAGAAATAGCTCAAGGACTAAGCAAATAGAGAGGGCCTTGTTTACTGGGAATGTGTCAGGTTTTCTTTGAAAAAGAAATGTAAAGTCTCTTAGGAATTTGGTATTTACATCTCAGAGAAATACAACACAAAAGTGCAGACTTATATTTGAGAATTACTGTTAACCCTTTGTGTCTAGTTTGAAGCTTCTTGTATTTGTCTAAAACTACAAGCCAGAATTTTGTATCTCCTTTGATAAAAAGTGTGTATAATGTAAAGTAGTTTTGCATATCCCTGTGCTGCACATGGGCTGGATTTTTAGAATTTTTTAAGAGACTTTAAGCAGAACCTTGTAATTTGTGTAAATGACAAGTGTAAAATCCTTCCATAAAATGCTTAAAAATATGCACTGTTTCAAATAAAACCAAGAAATGCAGCATTATATAGAAGTGTGGAGCCCTGAATGTTCATACACCCCATGTCAAAGGTTGATGAAACATTGTTGCATACTTTTCAATCAAGCCTTTGATGTAGCTTACAGTGACTGAAGAAGGAAATACTGGACAATCAATTTTAAAGGGTCATTAGAAAAATTTCAGTTCTGTTCTTTAACCTAAGAACTTAAGAATGATCTTTGTTCTCTACTGCTCTGTGGTAAATGTGTCACAAATAGTGAACATGATATTACTCATGTAATGATGGAGTGAGCAGATCACATAGTGACGGAATAAGAGATGAACAGAATGAGAGGTAAGACAGACCATCAGGCTAGCTTTATATTTTTTTTTTTATCTTTAATAGGTTTGTCATTTTATATCTTAAGTTACCTGAAGATATTCTCTTGATACTCTTGGATTCTATAACTCAGACAAAAAACTAAAGGTTAAGAATATTTTCTGGGGAATGTACTTGTACTAAACTTTTTCTGATCATTATTCCGCAAACAATACAATATATATCATTTAGCACTTTAATAAAAATGTATGTTATTTATATATGATTAACACTCTCAGAATCAAGAAAGAAGAAAAGATGTCAGTCTTGTTACCACTACACTCTTTCCTATGAGCCTAAAATATTAGAGTGGGTACCTCTGATAGCACTAAGGGATATATATGTATTGACCAGACTTCCTTGTTTTTATTTCTGCTGTCTGCTCAGGTCATATGACCATCAGAGTGTAGAACCTTCTGAATTCCATCCCCTTGTCCCATCCCTCCCCCTTGATTTGTTTTGTTTGTATTATGAATGTTTTGCTAACATACATGTCTCTGTACCATGTGCATGCCTGGTGGCTCTGGAGGTTAGAAAGGAGTGTTGGATCCCTCGAACTGGAGTTGATTGTGAGCCCCATTGTGGAAGCTGGGAACTAAACCCAGGTCCACTGCAAACTCTTGATCTCTAAGCTCTTTCTCCAACACCCCAAATTCATGTAGTTAGGCTTTTGTTTTTATGAAAGGTCTCATGCCGAAGCTGTCCTTGAACTCACTGTAGCTGAGGATGAACTTCGAACACCCAACTCTCCTGCCTTTACTCCTAAAGAGCTAGGATTGTTATTCTAGACTTAGACTCTACCTGGACACTAGAGCTTATAAAGTCTGCATTCATTGTTTTTGAAAGAGAATGAACTGGAGTTTGTCTATGTCTAGAAGGGGTGCCTGGTACATGGTCTGGACTTTTTGGCATTGGATAAGCATCATGTTTCATGGTGTTAATCAAAGGAGGCCAAGACAGCCATATCTACAAAGAGACAGGCCAGCCAGGGCTACACAGTTGAGTCCCTATGCAAAAGGGGAGGAAGGTAATTAACTGATGTGATACTAAAGTCTTATACAGTATCATAAGAAATATGGAGCTTACTCACAATTTGGCTAAAAGCCATTTTGTACAAGCATCTGTGGATCAGCAGTAGGAGTTAGAAGTAGCTGTCCCACTGAGATTAGAGGGACAGAGATGCCAGTATGAGTAGTGGGAATTGGTCCACTGAACTAGCTATATAGCCAAGAATAACCTTTAACTTCATGTGTCCTCCAAGGCTGGGGGTTATAGGCCTGCTCTAATACAACCAGTGTTATTCAGTACTACAGTGGAAGCCCAGCTATTTCTAAGTCAAACTGTTGTTTCATGAGACCCAGTCATGACAATAACTCCAGAGAGCCATTAAGTTTTCTGCTCAGAGTAATGAAATCGTTCTAACATTGATTGTGGGAGATATACAAATTTATGTATTAAATCATTGGATTGTACTCTTAAATTTTTTTCTCCAATTTTATTGAGGTATAATTAGACATTTTTGATGTATGTACAGAATTACATACTATGAATGGACTGTAATAGGTGAATTATTTCAGTAAATTTTAGCAGTACATATACACATATAATACATTTTTGGCAGTTCTGGGTGTTGAACCCTGGGCTTGATACTTGTTAGACAAACTCTCTATGCTACCTTCACTCAATAGATGTCAGTACTCAAGCCAAGCCCAATTTTCTTCATTGGAGACATGTTGGAAACCATTTGCTTGTGCTATGGTTTGGTTGCATTCTTTTTTTTTTTTTTTCTTTCATTCCCTAATTTGGTTTTTCAAGACAGGGTTTCTTTGTATTACAGATTTAGCTGTCCTGGAACTCTTTGTAGATCAGGCTGGCCTTAAACTCACAGATCCCACTGTGGCCACCAGCCACTACCAGGCTTAAAAGCAAACATTAGTAATATTGTGTGTCCTGCCCCTAGCTTCCATTTTCATTGATTTGGCATGCTTTCCTGTAATTGTCGCCTCTTTGGTTTTCTTAAATAGAATACATTCTACCCTCCACTCCAGTTAATGCTAGTGTAGTGCTATGCCTGGTAACTGTAACAACCTCTTTTACTCTTCTAAATGAAGAGTAAAATATTCTTTACTCTTTTACTCTGGTCCTGTCCATCATAGCCTTCTCCTCACTCCCAGGCATAACTGTTCTGACAATGCTGTGCTTAGTTTCTCCATTTGGCCGGCTATATTGTTCATGTTCCTCAGAAGATCCCAATAGACCCAAGTTTGAGACCTTGAACATTCATAAGTACTCTGTGCTGGCATTTCAACTGGGAATGGAACTAGTACTTGAAATACTTTGAATCAAGCCAGACATGGTGACTGAGATCTGAAACCCCAGCACTCTGGGGTTTGTTTTCTGCTTGTTACTAATACTTTAAAACAAAATGTACTTATAAGCATTGTGCTGTTAAAATGACCCTTTAAATTTCCTAAAAACTGCTATGTTTTTTATTCTAAAAATATTTTTTACATTCCTTAAGCTTTGATTATTTTAGATTAGGGAGTTTTATTTGCTTGATTGAGAAAAGTTCTCACTGTGAGCTGCCCTGCATTGAGTACTTTGTCCTTGGATATGCAGTCAGTAGTTATTTTCTGATTAGCCCAGGCTTGCTTCCCAAATTCTGGGATTCTGTGCAGGCATATTTCAGGGAAGGTAGCTTTAGGTTTTCTTCTTATACTGATCAGTTATTAGTATTCAGTGCCACTTTTCAAAAGTGTGATGAACATTCGTTTGCATAGCTAATTCTTTTCCTTTTCTTAGAGGTGAGGACTTGAGTTGAAGGCTTTACAAATGCTCCAAGAATTTACCAGCACATCCCCAATATAGTATCTATGGCTTGCCTCATGCTGCATTCACACCCAGTCAACACTGTGCATGTGCTGGGCCACAACTAGGTCTCAGCCCTCTGGGGATTCTGAAGTCAAATTTCACATGTATGAACCAAGCTTTCTCAGGAATACTTTCACAGACATGATGATCTTCATCTTTTTCTTTCTCTGAGGCTTAACTGCCAGCACTGTAGAAACTAGGACTATGGGCCAAGGAAAAAGTAAAGTACTTGCCTCACAAATGTGAGTTGGATATCCAGCAGTATATAAAAGGTGTGGATGCCCAACTATAATTCCAGTGCTGTGTCTTCAACTTATCTATCAAGCTTCCAGGTTCAATTGCCCTCTGCTAACAGTCACACTGTTTTCCCATCCATTTGCTCACTGTGTAGACAAGGCTGGCCTTGAACTAGTATGGATCTTCTCTGCCTCTACCTCCTAATTGCTGGGATTAACGGTGTGCACAACCACACCTGGAGTTAAAATATTAAGTCCAGTTTATAAAAAGGTCAGATCTATATATCTAGCCAGTTGTAAAATTAAACTCTACTCAGTGGTCCTAATTATTCAGCTGTGCTTCTTTAGGGCATCCTCCCAGGACTCTATGTATGCTCTGGAATATGAAGTTTGAGGCATACTTGTGATCCAGGCACTTGGGAGAATAACAACCAAGTCTGAAGCCAGCATGGTCTTTATAGTTCCAATCCAGTCTAGCTTATAACATGAAACCTGTGTTACAAGTAGGAAAACACACAACAAAACCCCACAAACATTACTAACTACAAAGTGTAAGCTCAAGCTAAAGCAAAGTTGGCAAAGCCTAGGAGGTATGTTTAGCTGAGCACATTTCCATAGTTGTAACATTCTAAACAGAATGGTGCTGCACTACCAGTGGCATCACAAATGGAAGAGCCAAGGAGCAGCCATGTTTACAGAGCCCAGGCACAAGGTGTGTCCTAAAGACACACACTAGCTCTCCATCACTGCCCTGGTGCAGATGCTGCTCCATGGCATAAAGATCTCTTCAGAGGCCCAACGGTACCATCACTTATTCACCAATGACAGGTGACAAGATACTGTTGGCAAACCATAGCTAAATATATCCAAGCCATACCACCGATAGATGGTTTGTTTTTGGTTCTTTATCTAACTTGAAGTGCTCTGGATTTTCACGCCAGTCCTAGTGTGAAGATGAGTCA
The DNA here is from genome assembly GCA_004025045.1 of Sigmodon hispidus. Taxonomy (NCBI): domain Eukaryota; kingdom Metazoa; phylum Chordata; class Mammalia; order Rodentia; family Cricetidae; genus Sigmodon; species Sigmodon hispidus. The sequence continues at coordinate 131,487 of PVIH01003714.1, forward strand.
AAAGATTAGACAGTAAACCAGAAGGGGTTTTGGTTTTCTGGTGTTTTGTTGGTTCCTTTTACTTTTCAAACAGGTACAGCCATGTATCTCCCTTATGAGCCTAGAACTCCTGTGATCCTCTGCCCATCTTCCTGAATGCTGGGCTGTTATTCACAGATGGATTATTCAGTGTATATAATACAAGCTCATTGTGGAAAACAATTTAAAAGGGTAGTGAAGAAGACACCATGACTATCAGTGATTAGAGGTATAAAGGGTATTATCAGTGAAGAAATGCCAGTGAAAGTAGTAGACTTTGGTTTAGGTGGGAGTTAGGGTGTGCAGTACTGGGAAATGAGCCCAGGGCACATGCTACAACTACCTCTGAGGTCCCAGGCCAATCTGCTGGCATCTACCATAAACTAAGGACAAAGGTAGGAATCTCAGCTTTATATAATTAACAGAAATTGGAAACAGCTGGTAAGTTTCCTTGTGATCCTCAGACCCTACGGCCAGTCTGCCTCCTGCACCCGTTTCCCTATATTCATCCCTGCCTGGCCTTTACTTTGCACCATTTCTTTGCCCATCCTCACCGTCTTTGCTTCAGTTGACCTCATTGTTCTTTTTAGTAATAAAAACTCCTGGCATACACCTGTAATCCCAGCATTGGGGATGAAACCAGGTACCATCAAGCCCAGTGAGAGGCCTTCTCAAAAGGCAAGAACCAAAGGAGAAAGATCCTCAGTGTCCCCTGATATCCATGAGTGTACCTGCATGCACTAAAAGAAAAAGAATCTGATTTGAAGTACTTTAGCCTCCCTACCACTTTAGTTGAGGTATGATCTCATGTAGCCCCAGGCTGACCTGGAACTCTTGATCCTACTGCCCTCACTTCCCAAGGGCTGGAGTTAGGCAATGTGCCACCATGCTGCATAGAGCTATGCTTTCATCTGGCTTTTACAAATGAGGTAAAACACTAAACATTTACCTAGATAAAGAAAAGGATCAGAAAAGGCTTTTATGATAGGGCCTACCTATATAGCTCTCATAGCCTGAAACAGGACATACACACCAGGCTAGCCTCAGACTTATCTCCCTATCTGCCTAACTCCTGGGTGCTGAAATCAAAGGCCAAGTCATCCTAACTTAAAAATAACTTTAAAATTCAGGACATACCAATACCATCTAGTCTTCATGACACCATGAACCTTTTCAGGACTTAGGTGCTTACATGAAAACTGAACAGTGCTACCTCAGCCACCAACTAAAGTGGAGAACTTGAAACTCTAGGCCAGAACTCAACAGACAACGTCCCATGTACAAATAAGAAAGTCTGACTAGAAATACACTTTGCAATTCAGAGACTTAACACAATTTGCACAATCTATTAGCACATGCACCATAACTATAAAACTTGGAAGCATTTTTCTGGTTTTTGTTTAATGTGAAGGCTTAATTCCTTGTCCACAAATAATACATGGTGGGAGCGGGAGGAAGATAGGACATGCATGCATTTATTTTTAAGAATTTCTAATAAGGGGGAAAATTCAACATCTTTAAAAATGTGTTTATTTTTTAAAAATTCAGTTGTATACAAAAGTGTTTCGTAGTTTTATTCTGAAGACAAAACACCCAACCCTCCACCCGCAAGCCCACCCTGCTTCAATGGTAGTTCTGGTAACCAGCCCGTTTTCCCCTTACAGGAAGTTAATGGCTCAGAATAGACCCTCCTACAGAATTTACCATCACTAACAAACTGTTTAGAGATCTAAAGAAGCTAACAAGCAGTTCTTTCCCAGTGAGGTTAATGAAAATCCCTATAATGGCAGTAACTTCCAGCAGACACCACAACAAAGCACCATCAATTGCTGAAAGCTAAAAAATAGATTATTTTCAATAATATTTCATTTTCTATTGGAAAAGTCTTTAAATTACATTAAATAAGTCTCTTCTCCCCAAGAAATTGTCTAGCTTTTATTATGATGCCTGTAAAAAGTAGGTGACAGTAAGCAGACATGATCTGTAACAGCACAGTGCAAGGACTACTAGATCCACTTCCTTCAGAACCAAACACCTGTGCCACACCTGATGAGACAGCAGCATGGTCGGAAGGACCAAGCAAAGGGTGACACGTGACACCTTCAGGTGATGGTAGGCTTCTGAGGTCCTAGTAGTGTAAGAAAGCAGTAACAGCACAAGGGGCAAGGAAGACAGCAGCACTCCCCTACCTTACGCAGTGGATTTGTACGGTGCATTGCAACAGTGCAGAGTATATCACATATGTAGACCCTGGGAGTCATGCTTAAGAAAAGGTTATGCAGCAGTGAGAATTTGGAGTTGCCTCCTTCTCAGTGACACCAACAGACTGATGGGGATGCATTTACTTAACAGGGACTGAAAGACGGGAATGCAACTTTTAAACATCAACTCCTTGTAATAGAAAAAGTGATTAATACAGAAGCATTTTGTCAAAGTCCATGAAATAAAGTTAGCTGTAAACAGAAACCGTCCTTTATCTTTTTCCTATCTAAACGCTGGGTCCATCTATGTACACAATATGCCTGATTCCACTGTTCTCTGTCCTAATTTATCTTAAATCTTTATACTACCAGAAATTCATTTCTGGTGTTGCTACACCGGATTTCAAAAACACCCTACTTGTACTGCAGTTTTAAAAGCTCATATCAGGCATACACTTACAATCGAGCTGAGCATTTCACATTGGTAAATTTGCTCAGCAGCCTAGCCAATAAAATAACTTGTTGCATTCTATAGTGCATAACAAACAAAGCCTGCTGCCAGTTCTTTCCTGCAGACACTTAAAGATTTTTTGCATAGTGTTAAATGCCACCAAAGGTCAGGAATATAAAAAAAACTTCAAAAAAGTGTTTTAATCTCATTTCATGGGTTACACTTCTCAGAAGCCAAATATTCAAGATTCCAAACATGTACATATTTTTGAAGATGTTATGTTTAAAGTAAACTAAGAAACAAATATTTGAGAGCACAAATTCAGAGCAGCTGGTTAGTACCAGTGTGCCTTAATTATCTACATTCTGTGCTTGGAGTCAAACTTTTCTGTGATCTATCCCAACATGCTTACAAGTTTTCTGTTAAACGTGAGGCACAAGCTCAGAAAAAAATGACTGAATTATGTAAAAGCCCATTAGAGGGTCAGTGACTTGTAGTAAATCTGCATGCTCTAAATGAGATCTCACTAAAATTACTGAGGCCTAGGGATGGTTCCCATGGTCTGTGGAGCCCTGGCTGGCATGGAACTTGCTATGTAGACCAGAATGGAATTGAACTCATAAATCTGCCTGCCTTGGAACTAAAAGCATACGCCGTCAAACTCAGACCAAAAATTTTCCGTTTTAGGACTTTTTAAACCAACAAGTTATTAAACACAGAGTTATAATTCTCATCAGAGTATTTTTACTAAGCCTGAATTTTTAGTATTTTCCTAAACATATTTAATATCAAAATAAAGAACCTAAGCTGGTTTTGTTTTTGATGAACTAAACATACCAGTTTTTGGTTTTGGTTTTTCTTTTCTTTTGTGGGGGTGAGGGGTGGATACACCAAAAAAGGCTATTGTCCCATTAAATGAAAATGAAGAGAAACCTCAATCTTGCTTATGTAACAGAGCATTGAATTCATGGTTCTGGCACCCAAAAGCTGGGATCACACCCAGCTGAAAATTACTATTACATATAAAGGTAAAACCTGTGAAACCAAATATTATACTGCTCTAATTTCACAGGTGCTGGGGACACGTAAACGTGTTTAGTGCATGCAAGATGGGGGCCAAAGTGCAAAAAGGAGAAAAAAAAAAAAAAGACAATGCAGGATATAGCTGCCTCCAAGAGCAAAGGACATAATGCTTGACTCTTATCATCTGAGTTATTTCTCATCTATGTATAACCAGACAATATACCCTGACAATACGAGCAGAGTAAACTCCAAGAATGCTTTACACTTTAAAATATCCAAATGTTAGTGTTATCAAGCCACTTCCACTTAAAAAAAAAAAAAAAAAAAAACCTTTCTAATCAATAATGGTGCAATGCTGTCCAAAACTTCACACAATTCCATCTAATCTCAGAATATTTAAAAAAAAAAAAAGTACAAGGTTTTAGCTATTTAAAATAATTTTTTTTAAAAAAACTTGTTTCCTTTGGCATCCTTAGAAAATAAACTACAGCAATAAAAGGATGTGGCTGCAACAGGAAATGTGTGCATCCGCAAACATGGAAAACATAGCAGCTTGAGTTTAGTGTGCAGAACAGCAACCCTAAGAGTCACTGGTAACTGTGAAAGCCTTACAAGTAGCTGGAAGAACCTTCACATCTTTAATGTTATAGTATATTTAATGGTTCTTTTATTGCTTGTAGTATCAAGATTATTGAAGTCAAATCAAGTTATGCTAACTTAATAGGTTCAAAAAGTATTTTCCAAACACTTTGACTATAAGGTGAAGAACACTTCAAGAAAACAAATCTTTTAGAATATGACGTTCAATGGAGAATCTTACTTTAATTCAGTCTGATTCCATTACATTTGTTATTTATGCATTGGTCCTCAAAATTTGTAATTGTATCTCCTATGTAACAACTGCCTACATAAATACACTTGAACCTTAAAATGGTTAAATTAAGTGTTTAAGTTTGCAAAACAAACAGTTTTCAAACTTTGGAACTTAGAATGAGATGTAATGGTCAATAAGAACAGGAGTCTATATACAAGAGAAGGGAAAGTTTCAATTCTCACATTATCAGAAACATCATAAAGAAAGCTAGATTTATGACGCACCCCTATTCCTATGTGCATCTGAAGTATGTACAGTGAGACGCTAACAGCTTTCCTGTGTGAACGTGGAGTGCAAGGGTGACTCGAGAGTCTGATAAAAGCAAACTACAAAGTCCAGTTTAACTGGACATTACTGGAAACAGTTGGCTGCATCCTCCAAGTTTCCGAAGATTTCATCAGTTTAAAAATGTCAAATTCACTGAAAAACTAAGTAGGGTTCTTTTATTACATCAGGGAATACTGCAACATCGAGTATTCTTTTATAAGAGAAATCAAATTGGCAGCCCCATTTTTACATTATTACTTACACAGTGAAGAACTCAGACAAAACATTTCAAATCTATGACCTAAAAACGGAACAAGAGACACTTCCTCAGCACATTTCCCACCAAACACAGAGATTTACCATGAGAATCTTAGCTCTGCATGGTAACAGGAAAAAAAATAAGAGTGTCCCTACCGGTCCACAGAGACTGAAAGGCTCTGATTAGGTCATCTTTAAATCAGAATAAATCTCATAATTCAAGAATTTCCTAATGCTTAAAGGGGTGGTCTTTTCAGCTACCCATCCTAAGAAGTCAAGTACAAGCATGCAAGTAAATTCACAGGCACAGAGGATCCATGTTCAAACACTTAAGGTAGCTGTGATGCAACACGACAATGTGAGCGGCCGACACTCGAGTGTTATCCTAGTTATTCAACAGAACCCTGAAGCAAACTCGCTAGTCTTGTTACACTGCTAAACACTAACGTAGCATGTTTTTTCCATGGTTTTAGCTTAGCTCAAAGAAATTTTACACTATAAGAAAAAATTAAAAGTATTTCCCCTTTTTAAATTTACACAGACGTTTAATTAGCTTTATTTACAGAGCAGGGAATTTTTTCTTTTTGCAGTCTCCAATGGTGCCTAGATAACATCAGAAGGCAAGAATGCCAGTTTAAAAGAAATTTATGTGGAATCCTAAAAATAACAGATGTTGATGCTCCTCAAGAAGAGGCTTGAGGCGAGAGTGGCTAGCAGCAGCTCCCATGCCTCAGTTACTCAGAAGCAGTTCTGTTGCAGTCTCTACATCCCATGATTTTGAAGACAAGGCCACTATTACTGCATTCTGTAAAAAAGAAGACAAGAGCAATTACATCTCAAGGAAGCACTTGCTAAACTCTGGAAAACCTCACTAAGGTTTTACACTGGGAATCATGCATTGTTTCCTCTACCAATGACTAGAATCAACAAAAAGAATCATTACTAATTTCATTAACAAAACACTACTAACCAAAACTAGATTTCTTTTACAATGCTAGCCCACTTGTCAAGGACTGGGAGCAGTTTAGAAATAGGAAGTCAAATCAATTGCTTCTGTACTTACCCTATCAAAGCCCATAGCACACAGGTTTTCTATTTTTTTGGTGTATTCTGGACTAGAAACTGGTGCTCCAGCATACACATGTGCCCAGAGTCGAGCTGTCTGCTTGAACATTTCAGGATTTTGTTTGTACTACATAGAAGGGGGAAAATATGATTAACATGACAATACAGTGACAGTTAACATAGCAGTGCAATTACTAAAGAAAATAAGGTATGTTTAGGATGGGACTCATTTGGGCTGGGCTGTGGAGATGGATGAATGATAGGGCAAGGTCAGTCTGTTAGCAGCACCCAAGTGACAAGACAAATGGCAACTCCCTTTCTATTGCACATGTGTCATTCAAAACCTGAAGCTTTATGAAAATAAACGACAAAGTTAGTAAATGTTAAAAAAACTAATCACTGTATAGCAAATTGCCAACTAAACAAAATCTGTGATGTAGAGCAATCAAAGTGAACCCAACATCCAAAACCTAACCTGTAAGAAAATTTAAAACTCACAGTCCTTTTAGATAGTGTTTGGTTTTTGAAACAGGGTTTCTCTGTGTAGCCCTGGCTTCCTGGAGCTCACTCTGTAGAGCAGGCTGCCTCTGCTTCCCAAGTGCTGGAATTAAAGGCATGTTCACTATCTCTTTAATGTTTCTTATCAAAGTACCATTTTTAAAGACTTTGAAAATCTTATTTACATATGTATGTAAGTATGCATATGTGTGGAAGTGCCCAAGAAGGTCAAGAAGAGGACAGTAATGAGCTGCCCAATATGGGAGTTGGGATCTAATTTCTGGTCCTCAGAAAGAACAACACAAATTCTTAATCACTAAGAAACAGAGAAACCCTGTCTCAAAAAAAAAAAAAAAAGTAGTAGTAGTTACAAGTAGTACTTTGTAACCAAACAAGCAAAATTATTTTAGGTGTTAAAAGTTAGCTTTGAGGGCTGAAGAGATGGCTCAGCGGTTAATAGCACTGTTCTTCTGGAACACCTGAGTTCGGTTCCCAACATCCACATGGTAGCTAACAACTGTAATTCCAAGATCTGACACCCTTAAACAGTTATACATGCAGGCAAAACACCAATTCAAGTAAAATAAAAATAAATTATTTTTTAAAAAATTAGCTTTGATTTTAAATCTCAATCTATAAATAAATCAAAGCTAAACTTTTCAAGAAAGACTTCTGCTACCAAATATTAATAGATAAAGCCCTAATTTCAAGTACTTTAAGTCCAACAATAAAAGTAAGCATACATAAAAAGAATGGCCAGATCTCTAAGGGGAAGAGAAAATCTTGCTGCTCTTCCAAAAGACCAAAATCAATTCCCAATACCAACGTTAGGTGATCTAACTAACTTCAACTCAAGGGTATACAACACCTTCAGACCTCTACAGGTACTGGCACTTAAGTGCACATACTCAAAGATACATGTACATAATTTTAAAAATAAATTTTTTAAAGAACATAAGGGTAAAGAATCTGGTCTAGGAAGTTGCACAAGCCTGACAAGCTGAGATTCATGTCTAAAAACCTTGCAGTGGTGGTGCACAGCTTGAATCCCAGCACTCAGGAGGCAATGGCCGGTGGAATCTACAAATTCCAGCCCAACCTACAAAGTGAGTTCCAGGACAACCAGGGCTAGACAGAGAAACCATACCTTCAAGAAACAAAAATACAATGAGTCTGAGTCTGAAAACCCAGGTAACATGGAAGGACATACAGTTGTCCTTTGACCCATACACACATGCTATGAGTTACCAGTGCCCACACTTAAGCAAAATGTATATGCATACACATGTGCTCACACACACACAATAAGCACACTTTGAAAATAATTTAAGGATATTTGATAGGACATGTTTCCACATACAGAAAGCAAGAAAACAGAATAAACAATATAAAAATAATTATGACCTCAAAAATTCATAAACTTGAATGACACATTAAGAGTTAAAGTGTTCCAATCACTGAACAGCTTGGGAAGAGAAACACCATGTACTGACTCTTTGGATTCCACTCCTCCTAGAGGAACACCTGACTCAGTCTTGATGTTGGGGGGGAGAAAACTGGATTTGCCAGAGTAGAGGCTGAACTAAGCAATATTAGGACCTTGGGACTGCCTGCCCACGGTGGGGATGGGGAGTTGTGGAGAAGAGAGAATGACCTGATGTGGGAGGGGAAAGGAACCTTGAATAAGGATATACAAGGATAGAAAATGTGACTTCTTTATTCATAATTAAAAAAAAAGAATAAAAAAAAAAGGAGAAATGACTAGTTTTTGGGAAAAAAAAGCATTTTGATATGAAAAAAAAAGTTAAAGTGTTCAAGGATAGTTAAAATCATTAAGAACCTCTCAATGTAAACATTAGGCCATAAGTGAGTAATAGTAGTGTTCCCAACCAGTTGGTTTTGACTGGTTGTTCTGAGTCTCACTGATAAATTCCTGACCTGGAATTTATTTAGTACAGCAGACTGGCCATGAGCTCAGAGGTCTGCCTGCTTGTGCCTCCAAATTGTTAGGATTAGAATGCACCTCCACACAAGCAGGATTTGGGATTCAGGATAAAAGTCAAGCACAAGCAGTTAGTTCTTAGTGTGCCCTGACATTACAGACCCTGTGATCATCCCAGGGAGTGTATACAATGAAAGGAGAACACCAGTAGGACCCAACAGCTTTTATTAAAAGTTAATAGCGAGAAGCAAGTGGATCTCTCTTGAGTTCAAGGCCAGCCTGGTCTACAAAGTAAGTTTCAGATCAGATAGCCAGGAATGGAGAAATCCTGTATTTAAAAAAAAGAAAAAAGAAAGAAAGAAGGCTGGAGAGATGGCTCAGCGGTTAAGAGCACCATCTGCTCTTCCAGAGGACCCGGGCTCGATTCCCAGCACCCACATGGCAGCTAACAACTGTCTGTAGTTCCAGTTCCAGGCAAACACCAAGGCAAATAAATAAATAAATAAAGTTTACAAAAAATTGAAAAAAAAAAGAAAGAAAGAAAAGAAGGAGGAGGAGGAGGAAGAAAGACAAAGGGAAGACAGGAAAAAACAGAAAGGGAAAAAAAATCCTAAGAAATGAGAATCAACTCTAAATATAGGGAGGGAAGAGGGAAGTATTTCATAAATTGAGAGGTGATGTTATTTGACAAGAAAAATCCTCAATAAATTGGATTATTATAGAGATTGGCAAACTATGTCTAAATGTATGCATACTAGTAATTTAAACATTTTTAAAGCCAGACAGTGTGTAATACTGTCACTGTGGCTGGATAGCAAAACAGACAAGTGCAAATGACTCTCTTCCTATAAAATGAGATGATCAGACCAGACAGAGCAGATGTACCTTACCTTACCCTTGGAGACATTAAAGATAAAAAGCAAAATATACTCTATTCAACGCATGTGAAAATCACTGCCCATGCCACTGTTGTCTGTCCCACTTTTGAGGTAGGGGATTATTATGATAACACCAGAAAGCCAAAAACATATGGATAGAGGAGCTAAGTTAGTGAGCAAACAATTAAATGCCCATGGTAAATGCTAACTATAGAATCTAGATGGTAGAGCTACACACATGCTCACTGCGAAATTCTTTCATACATTAGGAAATAGCATCTATCACATACCCCCAAAAAAACATTTCCCAATTTAGTCCCAATATAGAATGTTCATATGCAGGCATAAAATATTAAAAACCACATACTTAGGTCTAAGAAAGTATTTCAAAATCTGCCTTCTTACCTGATTTGCTACTACTGCATCTTGGGGGTCATCTGGTTCTGCAGCTGCCAACAGTGCTTGCAATGACAATAATACTGTGCGCAGAGTCATTGCTGCCGCCCTAAATTTCAAAATAGGAAAATATACCACTTAAAAAAGGGGCTCTGAATGACATAAATTATAGGTTTTCTGAATTGAAACAAAAGTTATTAACAAATGTTTGTGTAATTACTATTTTTTTATTTTTACAATGAGTATTTCTTTTTTTTTTTTTAAACTTTATTTATTTATTTGCCTTGGTGTTTGCCTGGAACTGGAACTACAGACAGTTGTTAGCTGCCATGTGGGTGCTGGTAATCGAACCCGGGTCCTCTGGAAGAGCAGACGGTGCTCTTAACCGCTGAGCCATCTCTCCAGCCCCTACAATGAGTATTTCTAAGACAATTTAAATCACTGCATTCTGATCCGACCTCCCTTTTTCCTCCATTACTTTTACATATCTTGTCATCTTTATCTACCAACACCTTTTTAATTTATTTTCTTCTTAAAAAAATATTTTAAATTTTAGATGTATGTGCACCTAAGTGCCTGGTGCCCATGAAGGTCAGGAGAGTGCTCTGGATCCCCTAGAACTGGAATTACAAACAATCATGAGCTGTAAATATGGATGCTGGGAACTAAAGCCAAGGCCTCTGCAAGAACACATTCTCTTAACTACTAAGCAACCTCTCCAGTCCCTTAATATATTTCTGAATAAAAAGATAAAGTTATTAATACTAATACAACCTGTAAAGTTTTTTAAAAGAATTTTTTGCTTATGTATTTATTTTTAGGTTTTCAAGAAAGGATTTCTCTGTGTATCCTTTGCTGTCTTGGAACTCAAGTCAGGTTGACCTTGAACTCTGTGAGATTTGCTTGCCTCTACCTCCCAGGTGCTAGGATTAAAGGCCTGCTCTACTACCACCACCACCTGGCTAATCTTACTGTTTTTAACTTTAAGAATACCTATGTATGTGCACCTGAGGGCAGGTGCCTAAAAAAGCCAGAAGCAGCTGATCCCCTTCCAGGTGGAGCTACAAACAACTACTACATGCCACTCAACATGGGGAGTGGGAGTTCAACGTGGGTTCCTTTAGGAGCAGTACGTGACACACTTCTCCAGCCATCACTTTTAAGGGCATGCCAAATAAAATAAACAAATAACTTGGCTTTGAAAAGTTCTGTAGTCAGTCCATAATATTCCAAAATAAAACAATTTTTTATTTAAAATATCATCACTTGGAGTTGGAGAGATGGCTCACAATTATGCATGTGTATTGTTATTGCAGAGGACCTGAGTTTAGGTCCCAGCACCCATGCTGGAAAGCTCACAATTGCCTGTAGCTCTATCTCCAGATCTAATGATTTCTGGCCTCCAGATAGACTGCATATACTCACACCAATGCATAGTTATAATAAAAATAAGTAATTCTCTTTTTTTAACATTTCTCTATTTATTTTTTTTTATTTGCCTTGGTGTTTGCCTGGAACTGGGAACTGAAACTACAGACAGTTGTTAGCTGCCATGTGGGTGCTGGGAATTGAATCCCGGTCTTCTGGGAGAGCAGTCAGTGCTCTTAACCGCTGAGCCATCTCTCCAGCCCCCAAAATAAGTAATTCTTAAGTAATACTTTTAAATATTTCTAAAACAAAAACATTGGCCTTTATGAAGCAATTATTTGAGATTTGCTTCACTAACACTAAAATGTTAATGAATGTAAAAACTACAATGCTAATATGTATTGAAGAATCAACAGCAGTCTTCTCAAGCACTGGGGATGTCAGCCTAGGGCCTTATAAAAGACAAGACACTCTACCCCTGAGCTATACCCCAGCACAGTATGCTTAATTTTTAACCACCCAAATGATCATTCTAAATCAGTCTTTTATGGTTGTTTTTGTAATTCCTAAAAACAAGCAAGCAAAAAAAGCCAGTAATCAGATTCAGCTACAGAGCAAATTCCAGGACAGCAAGTGCTACATAGTGAGACTCCATCTTAAAACTAAACAAAGCAAACCAGTGACTATTTGCAATTACCATGAATAATACACAAACAAGGAATCCTAAATGTTTAGGGGAAAAAAGCTAATTTATTGGAAACAGCGTGTGTTAAGGCAGTCAGTTCCATTAAATGCCCTCCCTTCCTGATTAGCAGCATAGTCAAGACTAGGAAACTTGGTTTTAGGGGCAGAGTAAGGCTACAGGATAAAGAAGTGGTTCTTCCTATCTCATCTTTCTAAGTGCTAGGACTTTAGAACTGTTATTACTTGTGCACAGATGAAAGCTTAGGAACTTAAGTGAAAATTCTCACCACACACCTGCTCAATTAGAAGCTGGGAATGTTTGGACAGATTACCCAATGAAAATCACACAAAAAAAATAGTATTTGAAAAATACTGTTCTTTACAATTTAAGCTAACTGGCAACAGCTACTTAACATCAATAAATTTTAGATGTAAATTTCTTTACATCCATAAAGTATTGATGATGTGGGATGTCTTTCTGTATGCTATGGATTACCATTGGATAATAAAAACTGTTTTGGCCTATGGCTCAGGCTTACTGCTAGCTAGCTCTCATATCCTAACCAATTTCTAGTCATCTGTTTTGCTACATGGCTCATGGTTTACTAGTACTTTACATCCTGCTCTCTTGGTGGCAGCTCAAAGGGTCTTTCTGACTTCGCCCTCCTTCTCTTTCATCTATGCTTAGATTTCCCACATGCTTATAAGATGTCTTGCCATATGCCAAAACAGTTCCTTTATTATCCAAGGATAATTCACAGTGTACAGAAAGACATCCGACATCTCAGTATAGGTCTATTTCACATGTACACTGTTCTCTAAAATGACCTTTGGGAAGCCAGGCATGGTAAGATAGATCTAATCCTAGTACTTGGGAGACAAAAGCAGGAGATCCAATTCAGCCTAAGCAGTAAAGCAGGGAAGAAGGGGAAGCATTCAGAACAAAAATTTCTAATTGATTGACTTCTATCTCAAGACTAGCTAGAGCAATTAGGAAAACCTGACATAATACTTAAAAGTAGCTGACCCTGCCAAGCACTAGCACCTGTGATAAACAGAAGACCAAGATTTCAAGCAAATCCCCAACTACATAAAAGTGTTGTATGCTACACTGAGACCTACACAGCCTTATAATCCTAGTTGACAAAAGTTTTTTTTTTCCCCTCTAGACCTAAGTGTTCAATTTAAGAGCTTCAAAGTTAATTTTCAACCAAGAGATGTAATACATTTTTAACACATACAGAGGCTGATGAGATAGCTAAGTAGATTAATAAGTTATGACACCACCCTAAAAACCTAAGCTCATGCCCAGAATTCACATAAAGGTTCAATGAGAGAATAGACTTTTACACAGAAACCACACCATACATACATACATACATGCATACATGCATACATACAATAAGCTCTTAAATAAGTAAAAGTTAATATACATATAACCAAACTAAGCCCTTTGATATTCCCAGTTATCTTTCCATTACCATTAAAAGATATTTAATTTTTTGGAATTTCAGTGGCTGGAAAGATGGTTCCCAGACTCCATGGCAGCTTCTCTAACTACAAGTATAGAGGTTTCAATACTCTATGGCCCCATAGGCATCAGGTATGCACATGATAAACAAATACATGCAGGTAAAAAGCTCTTAACCGCTGAGCCATCTCTCCAGCAGGTAAAAAGCTAAATAAATTTAAAAAAAATTAATCTTAAAAAAAAATTCTAAGTGAGGCTAAAGAGATGGCTCTGCAGTTTAAGAACACTGACTGCTCAAGTTCAAAGACCCAAGTTCAATTCCCAGCACCCACATGGAAGCTAACAACGGTCTGTAACTTTAAGATCTGGCATTCTCACAGACATGCAGGCAAAACACCAATGCACATAAAATTTAAAAAAAAAAAATCCTAAGGGTATGTTTCTTTCTTTTTTAAATATGCACTGGTGCTTTGTCTGTATGAGCAGCCTGGACCTGGAGTTACAAACAGCTGGGAGCTGCCATGTGGATGCTGGGAATTGAACCCTGGTTTCTTTTTTTTTTTGAACCCTGGTTTCTGCTAGTTAACTGCTGAGCCATCTTTCCAGCCCCTCTAAGGTGCTTTATAAAGGCTCATGTGCAATTAAAAGTAGCCTAAATGTATTAGCAAAAAGGTGACATATAGACAAAACAAACATTAAAAAAAGGACAGAATAATTATCACAAAACAGAACACACAACACAAGTTGGTTACTTAATATTCTAAGGGACTGTGTTTTCTTTGATAGTGTTACAAAATAGAACCAACTCAAGCACTCTCTAACATGAATTAACTGAGCTAAGGCCCAAGTCTACCAAGAACTTTTTAATACTCTTTGCTTTTTGTTCAGCACTGTGCAGGTGAGGCGTAGTCATGGTATTTTATGTCTTTAATATCAGCACTCCTGAAGCAGAGGGAGGCAGGCAGATCTCTGTAAATTCAGTGCCTTGATCGACAATGTGAGTTCCAGGACAGTCAAGACTACAAAGAGAAACCATGCCTCAAAGCAATAAATAAATAAAAACAAAAAGATGCCTACCATCAAGCAAAACAAAAACAGAAAATAACAGTTGCCAGTAAAGAAATGCAGGAAATTTAACTCTCATTCACTTAACAGTAGAAACAGTGTGGAAGTTCCTCAAAATATTAGTTAATATAATAAAAATAAAATGGAGCCATTTTACTTCTGCAAAAAGAAAAAAAAAAAAAGGAACAGAGACTTCAACAGTCATCCATATACTCAGGCTCACAGTACTATGCACAAGTGTTCAAAGGTGGAAGCAATTTCCACTGATGAATGAATGGATAAACAAAGTATTTAAGGTTTTTTTTTTTTTCAAAAATATTTTTATTATATTATGTGCACTGCTGCCTCACCTGTATGTCTGTGAGGATACCAGATCCTGAAGTTAGATACAGTTGTGAGCTGCCATGTGGTGCTGGGAACTGAACCCAGATCCTGAAGAAGAGCAGTCAGTGCTCTTAACCACTGAGCCATCTCTCCAGCCAACATTTTAGTTTTTAATTATTTAGCCTTAAAATGTAATCTGTGACATGTGCAATGCAACCATACTGATAAACCTAATAAGCATTTTATGAACTAAGATAATTCAGGCACAAAAGTACAAATTATCTTATAATTCTATTGAAGGCAAATAGAGTACTCAAATTAACAGTTTTTTCTTTAACGTTAAAAAAAAAATTCTGAGCCAGGAATGGTGGTACACACCTTTAATCCTAAAAGCAGGTGGATCTCTGTGAATCTGGGTGAGCCTGATCTACAGACAGCCAGATCTACATAGAGAAACCCTGTCTCCAAACAAGACAAAACAAAAAATAATAAAAATAATTCTTGAAACTGTCTCTATAAAGCATATGGAACTTTAAACCACACACTTAAAAACTGGTCAGAAAGAAGCAAATTGTCTCTTTCCCAAACCCCTCAGGATACTCCTTTTTTCCAATTTGGGCAGAACGGGTCTCAAGAGTGCTAACAAGCACCATTTGACACTAAGAAGGTAGTGGGGTTCAAGAATATACCTCCAACATCCACAAGCAGACTCATGGAGAGGCCTCAAAGATTAAGATCCTGTACATGTAGAGATATGAGAAACTATGAAGAAAGGAGATAGAGATTCCAAAGGTGTTTACTCAAAAGAGCTGTCTGGGCTGAATACTCAATATGCCTAATATGTGCTAAAGAAGATTCGCAAACCAAGCCTGAGAGTTTGTTCATTTGTTGTTATTTATTTGAATGAAAAAATGTCCTGCATAGTGACATGTATTGAAACACTTGATCCACAGTTGATAGCACCATTTGGAAAGTTTATAGTGCATTTAGAATGTAAAGCCTTGCTGAAGGAAGTAGTCAAGGGCATGAGCTTATACAGCTTCCCCACTTCCAATTCACTCTGTATGTCAATGAAATGTGCTAAAAGGCTGCTCTGGCTGACTGCTGTCATTTGGTCCCTGATATTATATATAGACTCTTGCCTTCTGGAACCATAAGATAAAATAAAGACATTTATTTCTAGTTGCTTTTGGTCATGGTATTTTATCACATCAACAGAAAAATAACTGATATATTTGTATTCTCATACCACTTTTTAAAACCTAGAATAATCAAGGTGGATGAGTACTATTAATTGTCAGTTTTAAACCTAACACGTAGTTAAAATGATATATAGCCTCATGTTCATAAACAGACTCCATTCCAAAAGGAACAGGTTGACAGTGAGTGATAGTATGGCATCCAAAGCTATTTTCTGGATTCCTGCCTCAAAATGAAAAGGAGGTTGGCAATAAACAAATAAATAAATTGATAAATGAATAAATAAAGAAGTATGAAAACAAAGTTGGGAAAACATAGTGGAGGGTATTCAGGGAGTTCAAGGGGAGAAATAAAAAAGGACAGAATCATATTTCAATGTATACATATATGAAATTCTAAAAAAAAAAAAGCCTTTTTTAAGTAATACTAGCCAGGTATGGTAGTGTACCCTAAAATCCTAACATTCAAGAGGTAGAAGCAGACAACTCTCTTACTTTCAGGATAGCCTGGTCTTTATAGTGAGGCCTCAACAGACAGACAGACACACAGATACATAGTTATCTCTCTCTCTCTCTCTCTCTCTCTCTCTCTCTCTCTCTCACACACACACACACACACACACACACACACACACACACACAGAGGCACGAACTCACGCACGCCTGAATGGTGCAACGCTAGACAATGATTCTCAATAACACTTTGAAATAACTTACAATTACCAAACAAAGCCAACTTGGCCAACTCTAAAAATTACAGAAATTTTATCTTTGAAGGCATTAACAGATATTTTTATTGTTCTATATTAATCTTTTTTTTTAAACTTTATTTATTTATTTATCTATCTATCTATTTATTTATTTATTTGCCTTGGTGTTTTGCCTGGAACTGGAACTACAGACAGTTGTTAGCTGCCATGTGGGTGCTGGGAATCGAACCCGGGTCCTCTGGAAGAGCAGATGGTGCTCTTAACCGCTGAGCCATCTCTCCAGCCCCCTATATTAATCTTTAAAATATAAATCTGTTAATATGAAAAATTAAGGATCCGAAAAAAACTCTTGCATTCTATTCATTCTTTTCACAAGGGCTGATTAAATCTGTGCTTCATGGAGCTTTTCAGGATTTCAGTATAAGTAATTTTACTTTAGGAAATCCTAAAAGGCAAACAATATATTTCACAATGTTTGGAAACAGGTAAGATGGTTCAGCATATAAAGAACCCTGTAATGCAAGGCTGGCAACCTAATTCTAGGTCCATACTGAAAAGGCAGAAGGAAAGACTTAGTGCACTAAGCTGTCCTCTAACTCTACCCATGCCCTGATAGCCAGGTTCACATTCCTCAAAGCTGTCTTCCGACTGCCACAAGAACACCATGGCACACACACCCTCTCTCTCTCTCTCTCTCTCTCTCTCTCTCTCTCTCTCTCTCTCTCTCTCTCACACACACACACACACACACACACACACACACGTAGACAGACAATACAAATTTTAGACCGATCTTCAACAAATTAACAGTGCTTTAATGGTACTGTTGAAAATGACCAGAATAATACCTCACTCAGGAGGATATTCTCCAAATCCATTTATTTGCCTGCAAATTTTAGGATATCATTTTTTCTTACTGCTCAATAGTACTCCAGTGTGTAGATGTCCTGAGCAAGGTATCACAAACCCAGAAAGATAAGCAGGGGATGTACTCACTCATTAGTGGACTCTAAACAAACAAACAAAAAGCAAAGCATGCCAAAGGTGCAAACCACAACCACTGAACAGCTTGGGATGGGAAACACCTTGGACTGACTCCTTGGATCCCACTCCCCCTAGAGGAACACCTGACTCAGTCTTGAGGTTGGGGGGAGAAAACTGGATTTGCCAGGAGTAGAGGCTGAACTAAGCAATATTAGGACCTTGGGACCGCCTGCCAATGGGGGGGATGGGGAGTTGTGGAGAAGAGAGAATGACCTGATGTGGTGGGAGGGGGAAGGGACCTTGAATAAGAATATACAAGGATAGAAAATGTGACTTCATTATTCATAATAAAAAAAAGGGAAAAAAAAGAAAAAGAAAAGAAATGATCAGAGTAGAGGAGAGTGGGAAAATGAGAGGAGATAGGCTACCTACCACTGCAATCATCCAAACAAAGGTAAAGTGGAACTGTGAGCAAAGTGACAGCAGGGACAGGCTTTACCAGCAGATTTGTAAAGACAGAACACACAACATTAGAGAAAAGAAAACCAAGAAAGGTGTGCTGGTGCATGGCTTTAACCTGAGCACTTACTTGAGAGGCAGAGACAGGTGGATCTCTGTGAGATCAAGGCCAGCCCGGTCTAACAAAGTAAATTCCAGGCTAGCCAATGCCACACAGTGAGACCCTGTCTCAATTTAAAAAAAAAAAAGAAAAGAAAAAGAAGAAAACCAAGATCACACTAAGGCTTCTACCTAAGCAATCGAACAGATGTACAACTGCCAAGAGCTTCAATGAGGAAGACTACAGAAAGAAGCAAAAAGTTTTCTTTACATTTACTTATATGTATGACTATGTTTTGCCTGTAAGTATGTCTGTGGTGATGTTACATATTTAATAAAACCTGAAATATTCTAGAGATTATACACACAGTTAAAACCTAGGCAGACGGGCTAGAGAGATGGCTAAGGGGTTAAGAGATTGCTCTTCCAGAGGACCCAGGTTCAATTCCCAGCACACACATGGCAGCTCACAACTGTCTGTAACTTCAGTTCTAGAGGACCAACTCCCTCCCTCACACATATATGCAGGCAAAACACCAATGCACATAAAATAAGTAAAAAAAAAAAATTATTTTAAGAAACCCTAGGCAGGTAGCTCAGGAATTTCTTAATCTTTGAGTACAAGGACAAACAGCTGGGATTCAATAGCACACACCTTTAATCCCAGCACAGGGAAAGCCAGAGTGGTGATCTATACTCTTAACTCCATAACTCCAGAGACAGAACTTCCTCTGTTTCTGTGAGTTCAAGGATAGCTACAAAATAGGGTAGTTCACACCTTTAATCCTAACCTGGATAGGATATAGCTGGTGAGAAGAATATTTAAGTCCTCTTAGGAACCCAGCAGAGGCAGAAGGGAACAGGAACCAGGCTGAGGAAGTTGCAAGACAACTGGGTGAGAATTAACTGTGGTGTTGTTTCCTCTCTCTGATATTACATTCTTCTCTCTCTCAATATTTGGCTCTGAGTCTTCTTTTCCCTTTTTTTCTTAAAAATATTTATTTTTATTATTTTATGTGAATTGGTGTTTTGCCTGCACGTATACCTGTATAAAGGTGTCAGATCTTGGAATTACAGGCAGTTGTTAGCTGCCATGTGGATGCTGGGAATCGAATTCAGGTCCTCCAGAAGAATAGTCAGTGCTCTTAACTGCTGAGCCATCTCTCCAGCCCAAGTCTTCTTTTCATACAATCCAAATTCGTGCTACATGTGTCTGTGTGTGGGCTTAGTGCTCCCTCAGCCAGAAGCATCAAATGTCACAGCACTACATATGGGTCCTAGGATTCCAACCTGAATTCTCTAGAAGAGCAGCCAGTAATTTTTAACTAACCTCCGTCCCTTGGATGCTGAGAGACGTGTGCATCATCAACTCTAGGAACAGTAAAATCTAGGCTGGTTGATACAGATAAGTAGATATCAACATGAGCTTGGGGTGTAAGGGAGATAGTTATGTGATGGCAAGGAGTAGTAGGCATTTGATGCCAAACCTGACAAGTGTCATAGTAGAAAGGGAGTACTCACTACAGGAGGCTGTCCTCTGCCTCTCTCCATGCTCTATGTTCTTACATGTACACACATACACAAATATTTTGCAAGGTAAAAATAAATGCAAACAGATAAATAAGGATATTTGTAACTTGCCAATTTGTAAATGGAAAATATGAAAGAGTAGTTCATCAAAAAGCAATGATGGAAAAGAAGAATCTAGAAATGATCCCTGCAGCATCCCTATATGCAAAGACCCAGGAGACACAGAAAAAGAATAACAGGTTATAGAGTAGAAACAGAAAGGAAAGTCAGAATGGACATTCTGGAAGTAAACTAAAAGGAGAACATTTCCAATTACACAAATATGCACTGACAACACTGAGACATGAAGTTTTAAGAGGCTGGAAATAAAATGTTATTAAAAAACAAACAAACAAACAAACAAAAAACCAGAAGACCCTGACTTCAAGACATTGGCAAAAAAAAGGCACAAATCAAAGAATGTCTAGTTCAGTATATTCTAAATCAATCAAAAAACTTAATACATAAAGAAAGCAAACAGGAATCCTACTGTTCACAGTCAAATAAACCAAAATGCCCATATGTCATCACTCCAGTATAAGTACTCTCAAACCTCATTCTTTCCTTAACAAGTTAAAACAAAAAGCTTAAATATCTGAATACTAACACATGATTTCTCTAAGATCATTGTTCCCTGTGTTCTTACCAATGGCACTGTTGGTTTGGTGACCTCACATACTTTTATTTTCCCCCTTTCAAAGCAGGGTCTTAACACTGTAGCTCAGACTTACTTCAAACTTATCATCTACCTCAGCCTCCCAAGTGCTGAAATCACAGGGGACTACCTTATGAAATTTCACTTTATAATTCTGGACACAGTTTTTCCACTAATAAGATTATGTGCTAATTATGAGTAGGAATATTTTATGGCTAAAACTACTCCACCAGATTTATTACTGCTAAAATACACCATGCTTATTCTAATATATCAAATGAACCAACATATTTCATTCTCTCAGGCCAATGAAGTAAACATGAGTCATCTCATAAATGAGAAAGTCAAGGGGCACAAATCTGCTTATACGCACACACCTGAACAAATTGAAGAAGTAGAATTTAAATCAGAAGGTTAAAAGAATAGAAACTCCTAAATACTCAACGACTACCAGGGGCAATGACTATACTCCTATAATCCCAGCACTCTTGAAGCATAAGGCAGGGAAAAAGCTCCAGTTCAAAGACTAGCTTCAGTTCCACAGTAAAACTTTCTTTAAAAGAAAAAACAAAACAAAACAAAAACCCAAACCCCCCCCCCCAAAAAAAAAAAAAACCCAAATGAACAAACAAAACTGCATGCATTTGGTCCAGGGAAAGAATTCAGCAAGTGCCTTGAGCTCAATTCTGGGACCCAAACAGTGCAGAAACAGACATCCTATGCTGTTATCTGACCTCCATAGTGTACAAGCTCATGAGCATGCAAACTCATGGGCACAAACATACACACTTAAAGAAAATATATATATATATATAACATAAGCAAGCAAGAGGAGATTTACATAAAAAAATAACACTTAAAAAAAAACCAGTGACACCTGAGAACTCAATACAACGTTGAACACCTTTTATCTATGTTTCATCTGAGCGAAAGATGGCTACTTCAACATACATTTTAGTCTATTAACAAATACTTTCCTTAGATAATAAAATTTTAGCAAAATAACAAATAAAACCCGATTTTTAAGTGTAAAATAAGCATCTGATATTACTTTAAAAGTGTGCATTTAAAGAGCTATAATAATCTCAATCAAAATATACTTTCACCTATGTACTTAAGAGAGAGACTTTATAAGCTACTGACTAAAGTATATCATGATTTGGAGAGTAGCACGCACACACAACACTCTTAGTCTTGGTTCTCCTATAAGACAATGAAGAGCAAATTCAGAAGTCTCTTACCATTGATCTTTCAGGATATCCAAACAAATAGCCCCTGTGACGGAACTAATATTAGGATGCCATATTTTAGTGATAAACCGGACCTAGAATATAAAGCACACTTGAGTTTTTAAGTAACAAGGAAAAAAGCAAAACAAAGAACCCCAACATGTAAAGGTAAAATAGAAGAAAATGACATCCCAAGGAGGCATATAGAAAGCAAAGATTTCAATAGGCCGAAGGTCAATGACAAATGTTTAAAGCTTCTAATGTACATTCTACATGCACACACAACTTAACAATTAGCAGGTGGTTACACTGTACCCAGTATTAAGCTAGATGTGAGAAATAAGTCTATAAAATCCAATAAAACAGCACATAAAACCAAATAGAGACATTAAATGATACCTACCTAAGTGTGAGGTAAGGTAGCAAACAGACTTAAAGAAAAATGGATGCACATTGTATGTGTGTGTGTGTATATATAAATAAAATCCTAATTTTCCATACAAGTTATTTTCAAACATTATTAAATAATTCACAAACAACTGAAGGTCTACTTTATATGTCTAACACTAATGAGAAACTTAATCTTAAAAGTTTAAGAAAACTAAAACCAAGATGGATGTGGTAGTTAACATCTTTAATCCTAGCATTGGGGAACCAGAAGCAGACAGACCTCTGTGAGAGTTGGAGGTAGCTTGATTTACATAGATACATGCTAGCCAGGGCTACAAAAACAAAATAATATTTTCAATGTATTCAATGATACCTACCCTCTCTCGATAGCTCTAAAGAATGCCCACTCCTGATTTGACTATGTCTGACAGGCCTGGCTTGTTCATCTGATGTAAGATCATTCTATCAGATTGACTTT
The DNA here is from genome assembly GCA_004025045.1 of Sigmodon hispidus. Lineage (NCBI taxonomy): Eukaryota > Metazoa > Chordata > Mammalia > Rodentia > Cricetidae > Sigmodon > Sigmodon hispidus. Next base: position 154,042 of record PVIH01003714.1, read on the forward strand.
GGATCACAACTCCTATCTCCATCAATCACATAGGCTACTCTCTGCCTCAGTCTCATATTCAAGGATTTTGCTGTCGTTTTGCCTGAACTTTTGTGTGCTATTTCTTTTCTCATTAACACTCTTCTACACTCTCGTCCCTTGGACTTAACTCACATTTTTACCTTCTACTACTTATTACATCTTTCTAACTTATTCCCACATCATCCTCTACTTAATCTCTATACTATATAATTGACATCACCTAATTAAAGACCAGACAAGACTCTAATTTCTGCCTTGTCTGGTCTTTAATAAAAGGTTCTGTCTCCACCCTCCAGCTATACTACCATCTTCATTGCCTAAAGTATGTGACACTGACTGTATACACTTACTAACATGACAAATTTATTATCCCAGGGATAAACAAGAGCTCTTTCAAATACAGAAAAACTCAAGTAATACATACAGGGCTTATGCACAGTGACCTTTTTTTTTTTCCTTTAATAGTTTTTTTCCAGATAGGGTTTTTTTGTGTGGCCCTGGTTGTCCTGGAACTTGTTCTGTGGACCAGACCAGGGTTTTGTTTTGTTTCTTTTTTTTTTTTTTTTTTTTT